>DWTO01004968.1:0-11085 GCA_018244755.1 Jemadia pseudognetus
GACTTCTACATGCACCGCTCTCTTTATAGATGTACGTCGGTTGTAGAACCTTCTGACTCCCCGATCAGCTACTATCAAAAATTACAATTGAACTTACTGAAACAGCTATATAAGTCACGAGCATAAATGCCTAACGATCAACTTGACCGGTAATATTTAAACATAATTTTTTTTGACATTAAAAATCATATAAAAATGTGCGTAGCTCAGCACGCGCAGTTAACACGCGTGTAGACGCCGGGGTCAGAGAGTGGGGCCGTGGGGCCGTGGGGCATCTCGCGCAGACCGCGCCGCTGACCCACTCCCCGCTGATGGATGGCCGGATAGGACACTGCTATCGTGGCCGCCATAACTCAATGAGACGACCCTCACTTAGCTTATGTTACACCGTGTCACGGCTTATTGAAATAAATTTCACACACACGCCAATAGATCAGATTTAGTTTTCTTTAACTTACTATGCTTTAATTTAACATCACGCCCGTATTTCCCGAAAAGGCAGGCAGAGCAATGTAGTACTACAGTCTTTCACTCGATCTATATGTTATATCATGCTATGATTGTATGTACCCTGCTAGCTAATAATTTATAAATAATTATAATAGAATTTTAATTACTCATACCTACGTAACATATGTGCATATAAATATTTTATTACTTTCGCATTCTAATTTTAATTAAATTTAAATGTAGATGTAGCTCTCGACATTAATCTTGGTTGTTCTCAAACAATAAGATCACTTTAATAATGTCAGAGAGACAAAAAACTTAAATCATCCAAGTAGTTCACGCTAGTGAACTATGGTGGAAGATATCAAATTGAATCAAATTCAAAATTGAAATAAATAAAACTTGATACAATAATGTATTATCTTATATGTTATATCATGACCAATGTCTTATATAATAATTTTTATAATAATAGGTATTTATAGCTAAAGAAATATATTTGATACAGAGGTAATTATTACTTTTACGTAATAATATATAAATAATAATTATGCATAGCTCGTAAAGAGTTATAAAATCATATCCCCGTCACAACACTACACGAAATACGTGACTCGAACTGCGACGCGTGATGGATGACGTGACGCGGCGGGACGTTTGCCTCTGTTTTAACACTCACTTCATCGGACACGGGACTCACATTAACGTGTTTATTATCTTAATTTAACGAGTGTAGCGTTGTTTGTTAATCCGTACCATTGCTATAATATAAGTATTATAGCTTAGATTCAAAAAAGGCATCTACTAATAACTACAGCCTTAAATATGTATGTATAGAAAATCTTTTTATTACAATATTCTTATTAATATTGTGAAGGTGTGTTCTGTTTACCAACCCCGTTCTTGGCCAATGTGGCAGACTGGCTTTAACCTATAGGTATATTCTGAGAGGAATAAGGGGACATTCGTGTACAACAGTGGCACGGTTAAACTTTTGATAATTATTATGAATTATACCATAGCTAGGTAATATATTAAAATGGTTGTAACTTAATTGGTGGTTTAAATAAGAAAGAAATATCGCTGCGTTTTCTCTAAAGCGGTCTGGTTTCGAAGGCTTTAGCAGACTGTATAAAGACTCAAAGAGACCCCCAACTAGCTATGATTAGTAAGTTCTAAGAAGTAGAAACAAGATTATAAAGAGTGACAAATAATTATATAGTACCTCTACTTAGTCCATCGTCTATTTTCAAGCCCATGAGGCACATTATACACTTAGCTTCAGATAACGTTGCGTTATTCATTTTATATATATTTTTTAGAAATATATTTCAATTGTTATAATGTAAACTATTCTAAACTCTTCTTGCACGTATTTGAAACGTTGTTACTTCTAATTAACAAGTATAACGTTATTTATTCGTCTTTGTCACGGCGAGTTTATTATACTAAACCAGAACGACACTCAGTGCCGTATGATAAATGAGGTGGCGGGACACTGGGTTTACTTTTCACTTGATAATACACTCTTCTGAACACTAATATCTATTCGAAACTTGATTGTAATAAAAATGTTATAACTATTGCAATTAAATTGGTCCGCTACTTTAAAGTAATACAATTTAAATAGGTATTAAATTTCGTTTTGAAAAATCTTGATTTACCGTATAAGGATATTTGTATTTGAGTCATCTATAACAGTCAACAAATTTCTTGTTACTTACAAAAATACAAATACTTGCAAAAATTCCAATGAAACTCGAATAATAATCCTCTAAAACTACAAAGTTCCAAAAACATCATATACATCTATTACTAGTTCTACAACTTTTATAATCTGAAAACTCGAAAAAAACACGTGCCCTTATGAGTGGGGGTCGAATAGAATATAATATGTATGTATGTGATCCATTTGTAGACAATCTCGACAATAAAACGACGGTGTTTGTGTGGGGCTGTCGGCGGCCCGCAGTACGTCATTTCGCGAACGTAACAAATGAGCCGCATTACGAGTGGACCGCGTCCCGTCATACGTCACGCGGTGCGCGGGGGACGTGTTTTACAGAATAGTTTGGGCTTAAATATTTATCCATCATATTATAAACATTAGGTTTGTTAATTTAAAGAGCTAATTAAAGATACTAATTTTAACAGAATTTTCAATTTGTGTCTGAGTGATTTTCCAAAACAAAACGTAACATCACGCTTGTAGTACCCGAAGAAGTAGGCAGAGGAGTACACTCCCACGTTCCACCAGTTATGCGTCCGATCATGTAATAAGAGGTAAACCTATTGCTATACACCAAACACATACCCAAACTCCGAGCCACGATCATGAATGTAACCTTAGAAATATCGAGGACCAGCGATTTCACTTACAACCGCCAGACCAACGAGGTTAACATTTTCAAAGCAGGATAAGTTTGAGTAAATTTTTATAAATAACATTCGATGATATTAATGCATTCAACTTTTAGAACTAGGAAATTCCCTCGGCCTTCTGTTTTAATTTAGTTATTCAATATTGACAGGCATTTTAAATAATGAAGAAAAAGGGCCGTCTAGATAATTAGGGAAACTACAAAAGGTCAAACTTACACATTTTACCTTTGCCGGCAATGATATTTGTTAATTTATCTGGTATTTTTATATAATAACGAATAATAATAATTCGATTTGACGTCCTTCAAGAGAAGTAGGTACATGCGAACATAAAAGCATTGCTTTACGTACGTGATACCAAGGTCAAAACAAGCAACATTTCGAGACTATAACACGGCTGTCTCCAGCCATCAGGGCGCGTCCAAAGAACTGGTATCGGACTTCGCTTGATGGGCAGCGCAGGGACCCGCCCCGGGCGCCGCCGCGCCGCACCGCGACAAGAACAAATGACCCCGACGCATCATAATAAATAAAACAATTTATTGTTAATTAGATTTCGTGAATTTAATTTTCATGTCGGTAATTGGTCGGTGGCCACAAAAGGCCGGCTCTCTATGCGTGATGGATGATCGAACGGCGCCTTCTCTCACTATTTGCCTTCGAACGTTCCGACGTAATTAGACGCTTCGGAAGTTTACTTTCATTATTGCTTATGAACCTATTACCATTTCTAATATAGATTTCATTTCGACCACTCCATTTTATTATTTGAACGCGTGAGAGCTTGAAATTATAATAATATGTATCTATCTATCAATTTTCAACAAAAAATACATATTTTACAGATTTTCATTGTGAATATAAAATGACAGGCAGTAAATATCACTAAATTAGCTATTAATTGATACGTTTGCCAGCAACGATGACAAAGAAAACATTATGGACCCAGCGAAAGTAACCTAAAAAAATTTAAACATCTAGATTATTATCTTTGATCTCCAACCACGTTGTATTAACTAATAAATTATTCATTATATATAAGATTATTCGTAACTTTCTTTGTCCTGTAATATAAACATAAATAATATTGTCGATGCCACATAGCAAAGAAAACAATGGTTCTACTGTATACATTCGTTACAAAACGACTGAACGTAAAGTTTAAAAAATAAACACCGAAAAAATCTTGAAAAGTCACGGACGCTTAACTTTCTTCCCCTGTTTTATTTGTCGTTCCCTCTATAGCTATCTGCGGTCTCTTTCTCTGCCCTTTTATCGGAGCTCGCTATCCTTGTCCAATGGAATGATAAGTTAGTTTTTTAAATTGCAGGAAAAACGAAGTCCGTTGAGCGAAATTACAAGCTGGCAACCCAAAATAACAAATCATATTATACAAATTAAAACTTGGCAGTAGGTTAAATAAAATCAATGATATTTTATTGAAAAACATACTTTTATTCTTTGTATATTTTATTACATATCATATTATTTCAATCAATTCAAGAAGCTTAATTCAAGACAATTATTTAATTTTTCGATATTAAGTGAATAAAATTGTCACATTCGAATATTCCGATATTAATATTGTTCATGCACACAATGACAACGTATTATTAGTCGGTACTTACCTACTTAATCATAAACGGACCCAAAGAAAGCAAAAATGTGGGGACTTTTTGCTATTTCATCACGCTTCGAATAGGGTTAACACAATTTTAGCAACGTTATAGAGGTTTTGCTGATCCATATATACAGATAACACGGGTTTGAACTTATAAATGCACGAATTATTTAAAATATGAAGGAATGTACGATCTGTCCGCAGAATAAACCAGTAGATATTAAAGTAATACCTACTGACAGTAGTAGATATGTAAAACACTGTTAAGTTCCGTAAAAAAAATGTATTCTTTTCATAAAAGTCCAGTACAACAGACAAACTAATAATAATTCTAGGTTGTTTTTTATACTGATGTAGTAAATTATTAGCGCACCTTGTAACCCGGTCACTTCGAAGGTCTAGATAGAACAAAAACAAAACCGGGTAACACACTGTTAATAGTTGATTACAGTTTTTGCGCACGATACCCTGATGCAAATGTAACGGACCTCGCCATTCCGACAGAGGGCGCTATTAGTTACATACAGAATGCAAGCATTGCATAAAGTTTTAGGTATTGTTTTTTGCTGTAGTGGTTGCAAATGTAACTATTGATGGAGGGGATATGAGTTCGAATATCGGGTCGGATACTATTGGATTTTTTCTTATCACTACTTAACGAAAACAAACACACACATATACACACACACCTACACAGATACCTGCAAACACACCTACACACACGCCTACACACACCTACACACACGCATACACACACCTACACACACGCCTACACACGCCTACACACACGCCTACACACACCTACTCACACGCCTACACACACCTACACACATACATATTGCATGCAATGTTACCTATAACACACATGTGATTGAATTGTTTAAATATTATACATTTCTCAATTATACTCCCAGGTGGGCATAATAGTGGCGACACAGTTTTAAACTATTGCTACTGTTTACGACAAAGTAAACTGTATAACTGTTTTTGTTAAGAAAAAAATTAATAAGACTTATTCCATAGTAGGACGTAATGGTATCTTGCCAAAGGTGGTACAGTAGGTACTACATTTCTCTGCCTAAGACTACGTGCGTTACAGGCGTGACGTTACGTGTGTTAATCAAAATGCTTTGATGAGATACTAATTTTAGTAAACATGTCTTGTGTGCACGGTGTAAATATTCGCTATCAGCGATAATATTCGCTAAGATTGTTTGACGTATGAAAAAACACATTTTGAAATACTAAAGGACACGGGCTACAAAATCTCTCGACGCAGCAATAAGTAGGTATTAACCAGTAGGTCCATAGCTAGAAACCTGTACGCTAGTCATCTGAATGTATACAAAAAATAAGCAAGAAACCTCGCAGGCTACGACGAGTCTCTCTTTGCTACTTCATTACTCCACAAACATCGAGATCGCGGTGAAAGCGCCTACGCTACATCTTCACCCGTACACGTTTTTGATTTAAGCCAAGATTGGATTCAGTTGATAAGAAAATATCTAATGAGCCGCACGCAAAACATTTCATAACACAAGCTTACTATCCGCTGACTAATTTATAACGTAATACGCCTTTTGATTTAAACACATCGGTATACATAAAATCGTCGTAGAAATAGTGTAAAGGATTTTTTTAAAACGAAATAACTCCCAAACGAAACTGACAATAACAGTCGCACCCACCGTTTGTTACATCTGGTGTATTATTTCGGCGGGAATTGGTAATGTTATATGTGTATCAAACTCAAAGCTATTGACACACATGACATTTCTGTGTTTTCGAGAATAGAGATGTGTAAAAACGAACTCGTATCCGCTACGCGGAGCCGCGACGGACGCGACGCTGACAGACGCGGGCGACGAGCGAACGCGGCTGTCACGCGGTGGACTCTTCTCGACTTTTGTAGTGTTAAACTGTTTGTATACTTTGCAGCTGTGACCAAGCTTGTAGTTGCATAATTGAAATCTATATAGGTGCAACATAATTTACTCTTATTTACTGACCAACTGTTTCAAATAGAAGAATATTGTTACGAGCCGAGATTCGCAGAAATAAAATATGTCAATTAAAACTAGCAGGAACCCAATTTATAAATTGAAATTTTTTGTAGTTGTTCGGAGTATGAATTTTCGGAGTAGGAATTTGTGCCCGGTATGGCAACAGGTTTCACCCCTTATTCCATATCCATCACTTAAACGTGACTGGTAAAATGTGGGACTGTGCTACACACCTCTGCCTACCTCTTCAAGGAATACAGGCGTGATATTACGTTTTAATGAAACGCTTAAAATGAAATTTGAAGTTGAAAGTTGATTGATTTCAATAAAGTTTAAAATTAATTTATTAATCGGCTTACTCGCTTACCTACCCTATAGTATATTATATGCTATCTGAATAATTTTTTTTTTAATATTTCCTTTCTTCACATGCAAAAAGTGCCCTGACAATGTGTCACGCGGAAAGTTTTCAATGTAGCAAATAATAGGAGTCATATTCACAGTTGGATCGCTTCGGAAAAGTTTTCCCTCGCAGCCGCGTGCTGGTACAAATACTCCAACTTGTATGTATGTACAACTATAGCTACTGTTTTAACATGTTTACTTTCTTTTGTTTTCTCTAAGAATTCTTTCATCGTATCTTTTATTCCTACAAAATGTGTCGTATTCGAAAATTTAATATGTAACGTTCAAAATTATGTAAAGCATTAGTACGAATTTTATTTTTAACTGATCTGCCTACTTCTTCAGGAATTACAGGCGTGATATTACATTTATTTTTGACCTACTTTTATGAAAGAACATTTAAGGCCAACCCTAACCGCATAAATGTATGATTAAATTAAATATTAATTGTCTGATTAAATTAAATATTAATTGTCTGATTAAATTAAATATGTATTATTAACAGTGCTAAACAATTTAAGGCAACATCAAGTGCGCTATTTTATGATACGAACAAAGCAACTTAAAGGAGCGTTGAAACGCTAAAGGCGTTATCAAAGTGCGCTTAGATAACAATAACTTGGCCTATGGTCGCAAACTAGCTTCATTAAGGGGACAATACGTGTGGGATGATGTACGCCCCAACTCGGGCAGTTCCATGCAAGTGTTACCCCATTGAGTGGACTCCACGAACTATAACAACTTTACTCTTGAATATTCCGTGCGCGCCACGTCCACTTGTTTATGGACATCGCGGCAACTTGCGAGCCGATTTTGTGGCTGTGCAAACTTTAGCAACGTCCGTTACTGTCAGTTAATGAGATTTACAGATGTTTAGTAGAGAAAACGCATTGGATTATGTTAATTTGTACAGTTCCAATTCCACAGGACATAGAAATAAAAGCTACTCTGTTTATTGATACCTCAATTATTGTCAAGTCAAGTAAAAGTGACGAATTTGTTAACGAAACGAACAATAAAAGCATCAATATGTTGCCTTCAACTTAAACGGACACATCCTTAGCCTTAGCTTATTATTATTTAACGTCGACAAATCACACGCGACAAATAAAATTTTGATAGATCGTGACGTTTATTTCACGGTGTATTATACCGACACTTAAGCAAGATTAGGTCATAAGTAGGTAAAATGTTTGTAATGACAATGTTTGTTAGGCAAACAGCGGCGATGGGTTGGGGAGGCCGGGGTCTAGTTGTCCATGGCATCGGCGTCGTTCGACAAAGGGCGGTAAACGCAAGTCACTCATATCAATACCGGGCGGGACGCCGCGGCATCGTCGGGTTTTGTTTTACAGCTTTTTGCGAAACTTGCAACGATAAAGTTCATATTCTGTTCACTACAATTTTGTTGTAACAAATTGTTCGCTACATTGAACGTTTCCCACAATATTTTTGCACATCGTAAACGATTACGCGGGAATTATCATGCAACAAATGAGTGCATTTATACTTTATTCCATATAGGTAGCTTTAAAAATAAATCCTACTCGTAAAATTGCAATAAATGTAATATATAATTATAAAAATAGAAATGTTCGTATTTGAACAAGTAAAGATTTATCAGACAAAATACAGCAACGGCGATAGTTTTAACTTCAGTTCTTTATATATCAAACTTACGCGGGAAAAGGAATATACGTATAATAGGTATGTTGCATACCAAAGTTTCTATAGACTTCCGCTTCGCTGTATCAGGGAGCTTCGGGTTGTTTCTTTTAATCTTGCCGTATGTGAATGAAGCTAATGACGAGAGGAGGCGCGCGGGCGCATGTACCTTCCTAACGGTCGCGCTCATTCATCAGAGCTGTCAGCGACATCTATTGACAGTTGACTTCTGTGTCACGCCCGTTAAACAGTTTCTTGCCGCCTCAACGATAGAAAGTGCTAAATGATGAGAATATGGTCACTGTAATAGCTACGAATTAATATTAATTAGGAAAACAGTTAAGACTCTTTGATAATGCAAAAGTTCCTGTTATGTGTAATATATGTGCTGTGTAAATATATTACGTGTGTCTGTTTTGTTTATAAAACAAATGTTCACCTCCCCCGCATATCAATGAATACTTATATAAAAACAGATACAAAAAACTTAATCTAATCTTCCTATACGTAATCTCCAGCAAACTTAGTCATTCTCATGCTTAGATGTTCGCCGCCTCGCGGCCACAAAAGCTGGTGATAAGAATATTAAAGAAAAATAAAACATTATAATACCATCAGTCATTGCGGCGACCCCCACGGTGGGCAGGTCAGCGGCCAAAGCAAAAACCTTACAATTCCGAACCGAATTCAAATGAAGAATGATTCATTTTTGAAAATGAAATGACAGAATGAATGGATGTGGAGAAACGAACATAAAGGCGACGGCGGCTACCGGCCACCGCTTCGAGCCACGTGCGTCAATGTAACTATTGGGATTTGAATATAAACTAAAATAAAACATAAAGACGAAGGCTCTCCCACGTTCACTAACAAAAATAAGTAGATTTTTGAATCGCTTTACACAACATCCTCTTTCCAACACACAAAACATGTTCGGCATTTAAAAGTACGACCTTATCTTTAAAAAATGGCAATTAATCGCTACCCTCGGCTTGTCAGGCGGCGACCAAGAGTTAGTAAACTCCGACAAACACTAAGAAAGAAGGAATGGGCAATGAAATTAAAAATATGTCTTAAGGGCAATTAGCTTTAACTTTTACAGTAAGTGCCCTATCTGCGCGGCCCGCTCCCTCGCGCTTTTCAATTGTGGGGAACGAACCAGCTTTACAGTTGAAGTAAATTTTATGGACTCCTCTTTGAGTTTTCGCAAGAGTTCACTTACCCCTACTGCCTTCTATTAACTCGGTGGCTAACGATGATAGAGAGACTGTAGGAAAAATGTGAGATTTTAATTTCTAGTCGAAAAACGCACTGTGCATAGAAATGTAATATTAGATGTTTTTCATATCTGATGTACATACGTTTGGTTAATACGCAAACACCGATGACAAAAAGCTTCGTCGTTTAGAAGTTTCGGTTGATGACTCTGGTACATAAGCGGTGAAACATTGAAAGTGGATGCGAGCGCAAGGGCCGAATTAGGTAAAAATTCTTAAAGACGCTTTCTTAAACACATTGACGAAGTGTTCAACAATAAATTTCCATTTAAAAAGCCACAAGCCGGGCCGGGAGGAAGGAGGGGGCCAGCTTCCGTTGCTTTTTTCCTTCATTTCCTACCGACCACGGCGAGGGCGAGCCGCCCTACTACCGCGGAATTAAAATGTTTGCCGTTTTATACATATAATTACATTTAGCTAAATCTCAACTCGAAATTTATGCTTCTAGCCCCGGGATAGTAGGAAAAGTATTTTTAGTTGATGGTCTTAATCTACTACCAACAGAGAATGTTACTGAGTGTATATTTAATACGTCATTATTTTTGCAAAATACTGAAGATTCATGCCGTATGTTAGTCTTGCAGCAATAATTATGGTACATTTTAAGTTTGCTGTCTTCACGACTTTAAGTATCCACTTAATATCATAGATGCGGTCCACGTAAGATTAATGGAACTTTGCAGATATCCACGCATTTATTTACCACCTTGCATTTTTATTTTTAATACAGCAACGTACGCTTACAGCAATAAGCTAATGCTACGTACATAAGGCAATAAAAACCGCAGTGAGCCGTAGTGAGTCGCGAATATCGGCGGAATAATAATTAAAAGAAGCGATAATGTCCCCGACGCGGTGAAAAACGACCACGCCATCCTTTTTATTTGATAAATAAAATTTATTCCCCAATGCCATGCCTTCCTTACTTCTTTGTAATTTCTAAAATCCCTTATAGATGGTGTTTCAGATTAGTATTATATATTTTAAATAACCGACCTTCTTACATAAGTACTCAATATATGTTTATTATAAGAATTTTATATTCAGACACACTTTATTTATTGGTTTACCAAGCTTTTTATTCTGATCAAGTCAATCTTAATTATGAGCTAGGTTCTGAATAAAAGGCTATAAAACATTGTCCAATTATTATTTCCTGCACTAGTATACACCTGAATATGAAATATTTAAATATTAAAAAAAACGTAACTTCACGCCTGTAATCCCCGAAGAGTTAGGCAGAGGAATGCAGAACACTCCCACGTGTCACCGGTTACGTTTA
>DWTO01004969.1:0-11085 GCA_018244755.1 Jemadia pseudognetus
AGCGACGATCACGTGCTGGCCCGCAGCCGCGCGTGGCTCGGACAAACGGCGCCTGCACGCTACGTTCGTTAAAAATACAAAGGAAACACATTAGGACCACTGTTACATTAATAATGAAATACCCGCAAAAACCCTAACCACCTAGAAAGTACCAGTTATACAAAAATGTTATTTTCTCTCTGCCACCCCTCACTTAACCAACGTGATCGTCTTCAACGTTACCCTTCTCTTTGAAAAATATTTATAACGTGGGTTTGCCAGCGGAATAATAAAAGAATTGGTGATGAATTATCATTAGACAACATTACACATACATTAGAAATTAGTTACTCTCTAAAGCCTCCTAAGTCACGGGTACCTAAATAAGAATTAAATAACTTAAACCTTACATATGAAAATAATTACAGAGAAATTGGATTCCCCACAACTTACATTAACAATACATAATACATTTTCAATTTCAAGTACACAAACACTCGACTTAGCGTGACGTCATCCGCAAGGCTGTCGCATTTAACGCAGCAATAACATCGGACCAACCGCCGAGAGCGGCAACATAAATCAAACCAGAATATGCCTTCTATTTTCATAACTTTGGCCACACCGAAAATACATTTGCATTAAGGAGAAAATTTACACCCAAAATACTTAGCGCTTCCTTTGAGAAATTTCAATTTTTAATAAGGAGTTCCCGGAAAAAACTTGTTAAAAAAGCACAAAGTACTTGAAAGAGGAAAAAAAGATACTGTATAACAATTGGTACCCGGTATAATACAGCAAAACATGAAAAACGATGGATTTAAAGCACCTGTTCAAAATGTAGATGTGTCTCTTCCGAATAAAACAGATATGTACAAAAATTTCCCGTCCATATCCGTAAATTGTCATCAAATAAACCCTAGCAACGACCAAACAGTCCGTGAACGAAGCGTATCGCTATCTTCAGATATAATCTCGACCCGGACGCGTGTTATTACCTCCCGAAACGGAAATTGAATGGTCACATAAAATAGGGCTGCCATACGCGAAACCATTGAAGCAAGTATACATTGCAACAGGCTCACCCTCATTCCGTAGGTCTTATAACAAAAGAGGTGAAACGTGGGAGTACTACTCTTCTCTGGCTACTCATTCGGGGAAACACAGACGTTATTATATGTTATTGAAGACATCATACAACAAAAATTTGGATATTTAAACATTCAGCCCATATTTTACGTGTTTATATGCACCAAAGAAAATATCCGACAGTCCAATAACGGAGACCATAAGTGAAATTACTGTTTTAAATTCCACAACATCACGATAATCTGTTTCGCCACGGATAAACAGAATTTATTGGAAATCTCTCTCGCTACTGAATTTTGTACGTTTCGAAATATCTGACATAACATCAGCGAGAGCAATAATTTGTATCGAAATTATTTTGACGTTCATTAAGTGACTGTATTGTATATTGTGATGCTATAATGGTTTGGATGTAAATTCGAAAACTGGATTCTTTTGAAGTTTTGAAATTGACAATAGAGTGAAAATTTTTTCAGTGTTTCATCATGCAATGTACATATATTTATTATTTTAGTGTAAAAACATAATAATGTGTCGGTATGTTTTATTTATTATAATGAAATATGTGCTTACTACACTTACTCTCCATCAACCACAGTTGAACGATAGACTAGATAATATTTTTTTTAATGTAAAAAAATAGAATTCACAACTGCCTCAGGTATCAATGGTCGTGATTTTAATTACAGCTGTTTCCTCGAGGAGGACGGGGACAAGTAACACAGAACATTAATATTCGAAACGGCGTCCGAAACAGCCGGGGACATTTGTTTCGTTTCCCGCATTACGACAGTAAACGACGCCAGCGCCGAAGGGGTGCCGGGAGAAGGCAGCGGAAATTACAATAATAAGGTAATTACCACTTTCTTCTTTTTTGGAAGAGGGGAGGTCACTTTAAAATTAATTTATGTAAACCCCCTAATGGTCGACGATAAAAGAAAGAAGGAAAAAACCGATGAGCTTTTCTCTGTTAGACTGTGAACTTGGGGAATTGGCGAGGGTAGCAACGGGAACTGCAAATGTTAGTTTAGCGGAATATTTTTTTAAAGAATGTATCATAACTGAAATTATGATTATGATATATACACTTTAAAAGACGGCTTTTTTCAAACTATTTATGCTTTCCCTTCTAAAACTTTTTGCTTTATATTCTTCGAATTTGAAGTTTAATGTCTTTCCAAAGGTGAAAAATATTTAATGGTATTGCCAGTCCGATTTGTCGCTACCTTAAGGTTCAGGCTGGTAGATCTCTCGATGCAGCATATATGTCCATAGTAGCGAACACTCAAACAGAAAAACAGCAATACAAACGTTGACATTGTCTCAGAAAACCCTAAACAGATAGTTAACCCTATCGCTTAACAAATTCGTGCCCATATTATACGTGACAATATACTACAATATTTATGGAACACATTCGGGTGGTCCTAATTACAGAAAACAATCTTAAAATATGTACCAAAAATGTTTCATTGTCGAGTTTCAATATCCATCCCTAAAATTGTCGGGAATTTATGCAGACCGAATCTCCTTGCATTATCCCGAAGAACACAGAGACGACTAGTCTCCGAACCTCACTTAACCCTATTTCACGACAAAACGGATCCCATTATAGAAACGGGGTCGGCAGTTTAATTTTAACAATTTGGCTAATATCCTGGGTACAATTATCTTTTAATCCAGCGCTGCTTTATGTACACAATCAATGACTTCTCACTTATTGGTAACAAAGTTTAGTACAAAATGGATTTCGGCAATATGAGGACGTTTCGGTCATACATATATGTAAAGAATAATAAGATTTTTTTTTAATTATGCCAAGTCACGACTCTAGATTGTCACAATGACGTCAACTCAAATATTATATACAATGATAGTATTCCATGACCAGTAAGGTTCAAATCAGGCCGAGTCATGTATGACACTGATGGCGCTCGGCCAGATAATGTTAAAGTCATCCATGTGGTCACTATACACAATGACACATGATGAGAGAAATATTTAAGATGGTAACTAGTTCGGAATAATTTATGGGTGTTGTGATAGGAAATAAAATTACAAGGAATTTATGAAAAATGAAAGGAAAATTTATTTAAAAAACTTATACGCAATGTTGTTAAAAAAGGTGTGTAAAACGTCGGAAAAAGTTCGAAATTATAAATCATATTGAAGCCAATTACTGAAGAATTTTTTAATTTAGATTTTCAAGTAGTGACTCTGAATCTTGATTTGTGCCCGGTGCAAGGCAATAGGCTCACCAACTATTCCATAGTGGGACGTAAAGGTAACTGGTGAAACGTGGAAGTCTACACTCTTCTGCCTACCTCTTCGGGGATAACAGGCGTGATGATGTGATGTGAGGCAGACCAACACGACCAACGAGGCAGTCAAATATACACTAGTACATATGTATAAACAAACCATGGAAAGATATAACTGGATAGCTATTCCACTGTGTCAGATGAGCTTACACGAATCTCCGATAAAACCAATAGGAGCGAATCCTGTGCAATAGCGTCGCCATCTTGTATTGTTTCAATAAAGCTGCCTTGAGCCGACAAACAAATAACTCCTCTTTTATCGATCGCAACATTACAAAGAAGACGAAATACGAGGGATATGTGTATGCCAGTATGTTGGCAATACCAAGTGAACATACTTTAGCGAGTGTATCTTCAGTTGGTTCTGTTCCGGAATCGGAGGAATTGCGCTGTTGCAATCCGGCCCAAGGTTATGAAAAGAACAGTGAAAGTCCTCTTTTGTTGGCAGAGCCGGATGGAGGGGTTTTTGTGAATTCGTGTAATTAAGACGCGGGAATCCTGTTGTTTTTATTTCCTCTGAAGGTTTATACTACTAAGGGTTGTTGATGTAGTTTAAAAATAACGGACGATAATGAGAATCATTTATGTACGGTTCCATTTCGATTTATGCAAGCATATTTCGTACCTTTGTTTTATTATTTACTTCATAAGCCTTATTAATTTACCTACTCACTTAATTTCGGCCATTTAAAGTTTAAATGTAAAGGCGTGTCAGCCTAACATCAGCGCATCGTCGCTATAGCATAAAAATATTTGGCACTTAATACTCTCCGCCTACTCCATAAGGGATCCGGCGGATGGTATAATAATTCGACAAACGTAAAAGTAGTAACCCGATGCATGGCAATAGGCTCACCGCCTATTCCATAGTGGGACGTAAAAGTAACTGGTGAAACGTGGGAGTGTTTCGCATTCCTCTGCCTACCTCTTCGGGGATTACAGGCGTGAAGTTACGTAAAAGTAATTATGGGTTTTTTAACTTTTGACTTTCCAACCAACCAACTGAACTCATTTTGATATTTGGCATGGAGATACCTTGGACAAGGATATCTCAAGCGTCATTGTAGGTTACTTTTTAAATCAACGTATAGTATAGTGAAATAATTTTTCAGGCAACCGCGGCCAGAATGAATAATTGAGGTCACGTGCGGATTAAATAGGTCAATGCCAGAACTGTACGTCCCGTTCGAAAATTGAAATTATACCTATGCAGCCGTTAATAATCACTGTAGATACAGTGAGAAAAAACAAATCGGAAAGAAAGTTTAGATTATGCAATACATTGTTAGAACGTAGAATATGAAGCTTGTATTTTCCCAAATGGATGGGCAGAAGAGTATAGTATTCCCCAGTCTCACAAATTATGTCACACTTCCCATGGAGTATGGGGTGATCCTATTGCCATGCAGACGGAGCGCACAACCAAATTCATTTCGACTTGTAATAACTATACGATAATGTAGATCTAATGTACGTCTCATCAGAGCATTGCCAACATTCGGTTACAATCGAAATTGAACAGATGACATTACACGATCAACATCATTTATACGTCGTTCGCCGCTAGCCGCGATAGTCAAATAGCACTCCTAAATCGATCTGGAACTGGGGGAGCTGGAAACTGGGTCAATGCAACTAACTAATCGGGTCAGGGATATCGTATTCGTTCGGGACATTCGTTCAAATAAGACCTTTCGTCTGCAAGCATTGACTATGTTAGTTCAATCTCATTGCAAAAATCTGAATGATGACCAAGAATTCCTGGTACTACTTACCCGTTCAGGTAGTTACCAAATACCTACAAGATAAATTACGTAACATAAAACGTAACATCACACCTGTAATCCCTGAAGATTATCCCCGAAGAGATAACGAGAGAAGACATACAATTCACTTAAGATGTTAAAGAAGATTTGTAGAATTGGACGGAATTAAGAGCCACATTACAAACTGAAACCCAATAAGAAAATTTCTATTTCACTCAACTAAGAGGAAATCTGGTTTATGCTTCATGTAGAACTTTAGTCGTAATAGATTCCTAGTACGTACAGAAATTCAATCGAAGGCTCCATTAACGAACACTGAAAGCTTATCAGCTACTCGACACAGGGTCAGTCCAGCACGAGCTGAAATAGAACACCTCACGCTAGATATAAGGTTTAAATTCCTTTGACAGCGCTCACTACCACTCAGAGTACATTACAGTGATGTGGTTATTGGGTTTAGTGCACCTTTCAGAACTTTCAAACAGGATGTTGGCATAGGACTCAATGCCTAACGAACTTGAGTACGGCTAGTGCCCTATGAAACTTCCACAGTGTTCTATGCAAACTAAAGGCGATTTGAAGGCCAGTGTGTTCGATTCCTGGGAGAATTCTTAGCGCCACGCCTAGATCTCTATTCTTGATTTAAGTCTTCAAGCGACGTGTTCTCCATACAGAGAAGCCTGAAAAGTCATAAATATTTGTTGCATACAAATAAGATTATTCGTTTAACCTATTTCAAACAGATGATTCCTTTTTGATGCTTTAATCGCTTTATCCTTAATAGTTAGCTACGATCCACCATAAAAGCTGTTATGGTTGGTATTAAATGTCACTTCTATACAGCTATAGAGACCCTTGCTATCTGGATCGTGACCTTTAACATTTTGATATTAATACGCCCACAGCCGTCTGTGTCGCTGTTACTCCGTAAAGTTCATCAGAAATTCAATATCCACGTTGTCACTCGCTAACATCTTGAGACCGGATTATGATACCATAAATTTTATCCGTATAGGGACTGAAAAAGAATAGATCCCCCGGGCCCATATCAGGACGCTTGGAGGTAAACCCGACTTTCCGAAGGTACTCGTCTGCCTTTCCACTCTCAAATTTAAATAAATATGTAAATATAACCGTATGTTTCAACCATAGCAAGGTTTCAATTGGAACAAGGGTCATTAGTTTACAACAACATAACACTGTCTCCATCGAATCACTCGTCGAAGAATGTGTTTCCATCCACTGCAAACATTGTGTTGCCATTGGAAAGTACTTGCCTCAAAAATCATAAACAAGTATACAAGGAACATTATTTCGTTATTGTTCTCGACAATACAAGAGTCAACAGCTAAAAAAATCCTGCTATGACTTCACGAAATCGAGTTCAAATTACAATACGCCAAATGTTATAAAACTACACCATGCTTATAAGATGCAAAAAGCAATACTGGATATCAACATTTTCACATTCACTAAATGTATAGTGCGTATTAGGATAAAATGTTATGATAAATTTAAATTTAGCAATGCGTGGCATACTATCATTCTACCGCAGCTCAATGTGTGACATACATCTGACTATTCGTGACGTCACGGTATGAGGGAAAACAATTGTGTTCAGCTACAAAGCGATTCTCTATTGTTCTAGCCTCAGCGTTAAATTCCGCCCCAAATTCTATGTTTGGACCGTTTCCAAGTGATGACTTAACAGAATAATAAACGTGCGATCCAAAACCAATCTCTTTCTTGGAAAGTTTATCGATATTAGCTGCCTTTTCGATCAGGCACACGAAAGTTTTAATGATTCCCGACACAGCGAAACAAATAGTGAGAAAAGTTGAAGGAACCAATCCACTTGTAGGTGTTGTAATATACAATATACATAGTTGTCGTATGTACAACGCAGTATGTTCACCCTTAGGACTTATCAAAAAAACTTCTTAAACATTTAGTTAAAAATGTTGACAATAGTGTTAGTTGATTGCCTCGTTGTTCGAGATAACAATAGAGACTGACAATAGAGAGGTCCTGGATTAAAATCCCGGGTTGGATATCTACTATTGGATTTTTATAACTTAGATTGTAGTAAAAGTTTCTAGTAGTCGTACGAAGTCTGTATTTTTACCCGGTGTATAGGCTGACCACCTAATAGGCTATTTCATAGTGGGACATTAAAGTAACTGGTGATATGTGGGAGTGTACTAGACTCCTCTGCCTACCTCTTCGGGGAATACAGGCGCGATATTGTGTGTTGTCGGGTCAGAAAACAGAGCGTTTCTCGAAGTTTCTCTTTGGTTTAATCATTACCTTTTATTTATTATTACTAAGCCGCATTTGCCATCGTGTCAGGATTTGACCTTAACCCTTCTCTGTCTGAGTGGACACATGTTTAAAAATAGAACGATAAAAGGTCATTGAACGATAGATATACATATAGCAATATATAAAGAAGGATAAAAGTTGTAACTATAATAGGTTCATGATGATGCTTGCATTATTGAGTATGGCAATTGGCCTGAAAAGAAAAAACATAATATTATCTTGGGTCATCTACAAGCGGCCGACTAGTCTCGAAGAAAGCATCAACAGACCCTGTATTATTATGGTAACCGGACGTTACATAATAAGGTTACTACATATATATGTGTACTTTTTTTACATGCAGGCTCGCAAACACTTTTACTCATCACTCAAAAAATCAACGTTATTTGGTACCAAAGATACAAAACTCCAAATAATATTGGATATTGTCTTATTCCTACGCGTAGTAGAAATACTCAAGTCACGAAGAAAAACCAATCAAAACTGTCAGATGAAACTAACGGAGTCGGACAACGGAAGGCGATAAAGGAAACTAAGTTGTCATATTCGCAGACATCGCTTGTAATTTCGCTTTCGAACAAAAGCAATAATACCTTCTGAATGTACGATTGTTTCAGAACGAACGGGCAGAGTAATAACAGTAGTAGTGAAAGGTGGAAATAGAAATAAATTGATTTTTCTAATGAATAGAGCACTGCCGATGACCTTACATCTTCAATTGAGATTCAAGGTTCGGCCATACTACTACATCAGGATTATTACCATTTTAATCAACTAGCTTCTCTCCCGCTGCTTCATCCTCGGTAATGGTTATACACTCTAATCTACTATACTCTTCTGCCTAATCATTTGCAGGTCGTATATCGTAATTTGAATGTACTACGATAAAAGTGTATAATACTCAAAGAACATTATTTTAAAAATTACAATGTAATAAAAGCTTTACGATGTTAATATACCAGAGAACCATAAAAATGGTTACAATTTATGAAAAAAATATTTTTTCAAGCCAGTCACTTCACAGTTATTATACACTGTACAGAGAAAAAAAGTTTAGATTTTATTGTATGTAACACAGACGGAAAACAACATTCAAATGTCATTTATTCGAAATTGGTTCATTAGAATACTTTTTGAACGTCAATATGAAACTACCATCGCTACGGAAAATGCCTCGCTATGAAAATGAAGCGGCGAAAAAAACTTCATAGATGTAAATGTACATAAAAATACAGAATACGAATTGAACAATGTGTAATTTAATCATAAATAATTTTCACCAGCACGGAGCGCACAAGTCAAAAACTTAGCAAGATATCGGAGAATGAAACGACATGGTATCGAGAAACTCGCGAACGTGGTAAGGAGATCAAAGTTTTCCTCAGCGACGCTTGTAACAAGAGTGACGTCGTCTCGGTCACGAATCGAAATTTAAAATATAGATGACGCGAGTGGAGCGAGGGGTGTAAAATTTATCGATGTACTTCAATCTGAGACATTGATATTAGAACTGTAACTAGTGTCAGTATTGAAACTACACTATTGTAATAACTGTTTAACGTACTTTGACAAATATTAATAGGCTATTTATCCGATGAAGAAAAGTCATTCCGACCATTTTCAAAATGGATACCATACCTAAGATAAGCTAATAAGATGCCTACCACCTAGCTGCTAGGTGATAAGCGTAGTTGCGTGGTCTCCACTCCAGAGCACGTATACTCGCAACCGCTAACAGTTCTGCAACAAATTCCCTAGTTCCTTGTAGTACAAAAAATAAAAATGTTAAAATAACGTGTTTCGTACTTCTCCTACCATTATACGAGTTTGCGACGCTATTAGGGTTGACTAGTTTTTACTTGTTTAAACATAGATTCATCAAATAGAAGTAAAAATTACGATTGTGGAAACTATTTAAATGTAATAAAAATACTCTATGATGGGTTTTCTCTTGCAGAACTATTTAAGAAACTTATAAAATAGCTATATGAAGTGGAAATAGGACCAAATTTATTTACGATAAATACGAAATACATAATATTGGCATTATATAGGTATCTTAAAAAGTACCCAAAATATGATGATTTTATCAATGAAACATGAAATCGGTAAAATCGTTAAAAATCGTAGAATTATTAAATTCAATAGTGGCATAAATGACGTTATTGATGCAATTTATAACAGGCTAATTATAATATTTAATCTAACCATAAGTCAGCTATGGCCAAGCGTATTTTTGCAGCTATGACGCATATTAGGAGTTGTAACAAATTCGTTTTATGAAAGGCATCATTAGCGGAAAACGCATAAAACAGAAACTACATAAAACAAAGTTCGATAATAGGCATTTATTGTGGAAAGAAACATGAAATCCGAATTGTGATAAAGGCAAGTGCCGTGGAAAACCCAAATTCACCTATCTTGACCAAATAGCTCAGATGCTGACTGATGGGGAAGTCGAAAGTCTCCGAAACCAGAGTCTGTATACGACAAGAGGGTCGAATGTAAAAAAAGCATGTTCGGTCTTTGAGTATAGATAAATGCACGATTTGTGTAAAACTTGGTTTAACTCATTTCTCATCATCACAGACACACTGTATAAAATGTTTTTATATAAGAGCGAATAAAGGAGAGGTATAATAAGAAGTAAATATATTTGTAACTTTATTTAAGATACTCCCGCTAAGCCAACGTCCCGACTCCCGCCCAGCGCGTAATAAAATCTAACGGTCAACATGGCCGCTGAGTGCTTTCGCTAATCAAGTTATGGCTTGTTATAGTTCACTCGGCCTTTGATAAAACAACCAACGAAGGGGCATTAATTGTACTAAAACAAAGCTTACAAAAAATATATAGCTCTAAATAGCCTAAGCTCAACATCGAACATTTTGCTGAAGTGATTGCAGAAAATTTGAAATTACTCTTAATAGGGTAATTTTCACCCGACTTGCTTTAGAAATGTGATTGAACTTCATAACATTTTCCTAAAATATTCACTAAACATATACCAGAGGATACGTTTACCGCTTAATAAAAACTTCAAACAGTGATGAGTAACTAAATCGAGTGATTTCCACTTCTACCAATGCATAGCTTCGTGCATGAGTAAACTTTGGTACAGTTGGTAAATGACGAAAAAATCCGTAGTAAACATTTTATAACAAGTTAAGTGATACTAAATGATATCAAATCGATCGTGGAGACAATATATTTCTTTATACATTTTCCTTTAACATCTCTATCAGAAAGGGAAAATCAGGTAATTTTGTATAATATACAGTATAATAAGAGTTTGAATAAAGTTTCAGGGTTTCTGTTTTACTTCAGCCATTAACAAACGTGCGCGATGGAGCCGAGAGCAATACTTCGATCCATACAGCCATTCCGAATGCCCTCTCTGTTCGTTTAGAGGTACATATTTTTGAAGTTATACTTCTCTAGGCGCGTTATGGAAAAATCATGAGAGTGAAATTTTACGATGCGCGCGCATCTGTGACACAAAATATAACAGTATGAAGTTGCCGGCTAAAGCACTCATTGAGCCTCGAAAGAAATGCTACCAACAAAAGAGAAATAGAACCTCTATTAGTCGCGTATGTTGGCACGCT
>DWTO01004970.1:0-11085 GCA_018244755.1 Jemadia pseudognetus
GGCAGAGAGCACCGAGTGCCAAATAGCTCTATCCTTACATACCTGCCGCGCCTCCTCCACATTCATCATTCTCTTCACGACTGTACCTCTTCTGTGAAATACCGTCTATACTATTAATTTTGCAACACTATTTTTATGTATCCCCGTAGGGTATGCGTGGTGTGGCCTACTAATGAAACGGTTAATTAATTAAACAAATAAAATGTTAATTTAATGTAGGCACCTCACCCGCGTTGGTCTTGAAAGGAAGTGTGCAAATAACGATACAAGTACCTACGTGATGCAATATAATAATGTCTCTCATTAACTTCATTCTATGTTCTTACTATGCGTAGTATTAAAGTTACCATTTATCATGATAATATTGATAATACAGATTCATGACAATTTGGAGGTGTCATAGAGGGATTATTTTAATATTACTGTCTATATGTTTATTTATTATTATTATATTCCCCGAAAACGGCGTGCGTGTATGAGTGAGTGATGAATGTGGAAGAGGCACGACAGGTGTGCTAGAATAGAGAAATATTTGGCACTCTGAGGTCTCTGCCTACCCCGCAAGGGACCTGGCGTGAGGATATGTATGTATGTATGTATGTTTATTATATTTTTATTTGATGACCTATGCCGACAGTGGTCTAATGCAGGCTGATGATGACGATGATTATGATGATGGTGACAAATAGATCGAAAGTACTAATTGATATACGTACACATAATATATAAATGACGTTTTTTCTGATGATTCTCTGACCATGATCTATCTAATGTTCTTATTTTATTAATGTATTATTATTAAAAATAAATAATTTAAAAGTACAAATATTACGATTAGACAAATGAAAATTTGTTATATGTATGTGTTCATTCCAAGGTACCTACTCATAGATACATATATTATTTGAAATAATTTTCTATTTTAAATAAGGATTTTGTTACGTCCGCGTAAAAATAGCATTCTCGATATACTACGTAAAGCTTAAAGTGAAATATTATGACCCGGCTGGCGGATAGTTAGTATCCGGTTGTATAGTTGATACTGCATTCCTCTGAGATCTCACTCAGTTTATAGACGATACAATAATAAATTAAGCTAATTGTACTTTGCAATGATCTACGTGTACCACAGTTTAGTACTAGTGGGTGATCGCGGATTATTGTGAACTGACATTGGTTCGATTAATTAATAATTGGATACTTTGATGTAACGCCCGATACGATAAATTCATAATAGAATAGTTTCGGCAAGTCAGTTTAAAGAGCTCTAACAAAAAACGTACGTAGTTATGCCCTGTTATGTCGATGAATAAGTATATTCTTTATAGCTTAGTTATTATTATTATATCGTTGACCCAGGTCCTTTACGGGGTAGGTAGGAGGTACCGAGCGCCAAATATATCAATCCTGACGGACGTATTTAGGTACTTACTTTTTCCTCATTCGTCAGTAGCGTATTGTATTCTCAGTAGCATATTTTATGTGAATGTAATTTTCAATCCGTACTGTTTCCAGACCGCGAAGACCAGTCCATTCTGTGTACGGGCGAATCCGGCGCCGGTAAGACCGAGAATACGAAGAAGGTGATCCAATATCTGGCGTACGTCGCCGCTTCCAAACCCAAAGGCAGCGGAGCGGTAAGGATGACCGTCATAAATTATATTTGTTGACTATGTATTTGTGATTTTTTTAATATTGGCGATTATCATGTACAACGTCTATACAATTGCATAGAATCAAAACATCCTTTAATTGACTAATATTAGGAAAGTTTGAAATTTTTTGGCTTCCCCAGAGCCGTAGTCAAATTTGCATTTTGTGGTCAGAACAGTCGGGGGAGGAGTTTATGAAATTCACACAAATATATTTAACACAATACTATTGCGTTACACGTTTAATATGTTATTGTTTAATAAATGTGGGTTGTTTTGCGAAGCGCGTGCTCGGCTTCTGGTTCGACTATCGCGTGCGGGTAAGATTCTTATTATAAGTAATTAAGCTAGAATCTTCTTTCAATAGGCACCGTATGTGATGCTAGGCGCCCCCTATCAATATTTATAAATATAATAACAGTACGAAAATATCTTTTAAACGTATTATATTTATACATTTTGCATCAAAAAATTGTACCTGTTAGCATTCCCGCTTCCGGCTGCACCCGTCGCTGTATTTTTTTACTTATTGAGGGTGGTCGTGTGGGGTGTCTTTTAAGTGATCGTTAAATAAGCTTTAATAACATTTTCCTTTTGTAATTGCCTTTACAAGAGTCAAATTAACGAAGTGAAAAAAAATTTAAATGATAAAAGAGTGTCATAAACCCTACTGTCATGCCGTGGACCGCATGACCGCTTCCATGCGGTTTTTGATTGAGCTACTTTTACGACATATCATTAAAGTACATTGCTCTATTATTCAACGACCCCATCATCAAGCTATTATGTGGCGGTGAGGGCAAAATCTTGCGATGGCACTCCACGTTTTAATTGCTGTTGTCATCCTCGATTCGCGTTCTACAGATTCATTGGACACTGTTGAAATGAATAACGTAACATCACGCCTGCGATCCCCGAAGAGGTAGGCAGAGGAGTGTAGTACACTCCCTCGTTTCACCAGTTACGTTTATGTTCAACTATGGAATAGGTGGTTGAGCTTATTGCCATATACCCTTGAATTTGAAATTAAAATTGCATGAATAAATGTTTAGTTTCGAGATAGTTTAATTATCTTTTAAATTTGGATACCTAGTGCAGCCCCCTCCGCACAGGAGGTCGGCAGCGAGGGCGGCTCGAAGCGGGTTTCCCCAGAGGTGCAATTGTTTTGATGCCAAGTGTTCTTAAGCGTTTGCCAAATTTAAATTAGCTCTGTGCTAGTTATTTTTCCAAGTAAAATACGATATAAATATAGGTGGAAAATACGTTTTATAATACAAAATAATTAATACAATACAATAATAATTTGTTTATTATGGTTTCTTTTTAAATTTTAATTATTTATTATGGAGCTAAAGAAGAAAAATGAATATAAGATTTTTTTTCTTTACAGATAGTAGGTACACTATATTTGTCAGTCCTTTGCCTATATCTTTGGAGATTATATGAGTATTTTTAGTAGCCACGTACGTTTGATTATTTCATGCTAGGTAAAATTAGTTAGTCTCAATTTATGAATGACTTCCCATTAATGTACAATACAATTTACACTTAAAATTAATTACGTAAGGTAGTTCAATTTGTTAACTTCAATTATATTATAATTTAATATTCTCTTCTGTTCAACGCTAATACGCAAGGGAGTGCGATACAACGCGGCCGAAGTAAGTGCGGAGTTGCGCCCTGCGATACACGTTTCGTATGTCACGTACGATGTACGCAGTGCAGTGTAAAATTAACGTGGAGGCTCAGTTATGTAGTACTGTTGAAGCGGCTAAGATGTTCAACTGTTCTTCCTTTCAGCTAAACATGCTAGATTTATTTTTTAGATGCTAGCTCTAATATCATATTAAATTATTCGTATTGGCTACTCTCTAAAGGTTCTGCGTAATTGGTGTTGATCTATAGTAGACAAAGTGACGCATTGTAAACATTTAAGCTGAAAGTTAAATTCGAAGTTTTTTTCACAATACTATATTCGTTATTTTAATTTATTGTTGAGAATTAACGACCATTTGTATAATTACATTTTATTATAATATTAAAATATTAATGTGTACAAGTATTTATACATTGTTTGTAATCTGTACTTCTTTTCTAAAGCGTGTGAAGTATGCCAACACGCACTGGGCTAGCGTGGTGGACTATGGCCTTAACCCTCTACTCTGAGAGGAGACCCATATTCCAACAGATAAAACGATAAAAGGGTTGGAAATAAATCTGTACTATTACGGTATAATTGTGTATAGCCCTTGTATATTCAAAATGTATTTTGTACCCGCACTCTGTAAGGTGGCATTGTGTTTTAATTTGTAATGGACTCCGTGCGCGTTAGTCTTTACTAGCGTTTTAATTGTTTCCTTGGTACTATATCTCACAATCAATTAACGCGTGACATGCGTATAATTTATATGACACCTAATGAATCTCTTAGCATCTCGACTAAGATGTAACTTTACAAATCACACCGTGTAATTTTACAAATGAACACGTGAGATATGATACTATACGAGACGCAACACTTCTCTCTCTGCCACCCTTTTACGTTCTGGTACCAGTGTACTATGTATATGTACATATAGATAGATATATATATATCTCTTTTTTATTCCTTCTATTCCTCCGGACCCGCCTTCGCCGACCAGGGACCCTCGCCGCAGTTGATAATTGTAAGTCTGGACGATGTTAAAACTAACCTGTCATTTCCATGTGTGGTGCTCATACTAATATTATCAAGTACGCTATTGTTGTCAATAAACATTTTGTGCTTTGTGTGTGTGTGTGTGCGCGTGTGTGATATATGATATATGTGTGATAGCTATATGTTGTCTTTCTCATCCATTAGGAGTTGTTAAGTTTATGTTTTTCATAGCAAAGGTCCCTTTTGTTGTTACTGAGGTATTACGGGACGTTATTAATTTTTTTTAACTTAAAAACATATTTTTATGTTTAATAATTTTTCTCAAATTATGATTAGTGCTTTCGTGTAATAATCTTTGAATTTAATTATGTATTAAAATACGATTTTTTTTCGTAATATTTCCAAGTTATTTGCATTCAAGTGCAAATGTGTCAAACAACACTCTTAGGTATTTTAACTTTGTATTTTGTATACAACTATTGTTTTAATTATTTACCGGCAAATTTGTAGGTACTGTACGAGACATTTATCAATTCGCACTATATGAGTGTCTCTCGATAACAGAAAATTATGTCGTTCGCTACTTCACATGTGTTTCTTCTAATTTGATTTGGTTTTTAACTAGTAAAATATCCACGTAATTAATATAATAAAATCTGTATATACATAGTTAGTTTAGTTTAGTACTGAAACGATGGGCCTTTGCGTTCCACGTTTTTTCTGAGCCTAAAATTTAAAAAACAAATTTTGTTCTTTTGTTAAATTATACTGAAGCTGTTAGATATTTTTATTGTTGCTGATTTATTTTGGTTATTATTTGCAAATAGAATGTTCAGATCAAAAACTAGATCTATGGATAATTATTGTTTATCAATGGTGCTATTTTTTAGAGAGTAATTATTAGAATTCAAATTGAATTTTCTTCAATGTGTCATTTTTTAAACGCTTTTGTGTCTATATGATATTTATAATTCTTACCTTACTAACACTCACGACTCATTTTCATTCGAATTCATTTCATGCCGCCATCTGCAATAGACTAATGGACCTACGTTTGAGGTAACTACCGCTTGTACCCATTATAACGCTTCGCCTTAACGTTTAAAACGAAATTGTCAAATTCGTTCAGTTTTTTTTTTATTTGGTCTGAACTAAAACGATAGCTTTGCTTGGGGTTTGAATTGTACACCATAACGTTTGTAAAGGTTAGATATGATTACAGGGTGAGTTGGAGCAGCAGTTGCTGCAGGCGAATCCTATCCTGGAGGCGTTCGGTAACGCGAAGACAGTGAAGAACGACAATTCATCGAGATTTGTGAGTAATGATGCTAAATTGACGTTAATTAAGTCGAGCCGTTCATAATATACATAGACACATGGTCAATAAATTGGTTGATGTTACTTGCAGTATAATTGGTATTAAATGTAACAAATATTTAATTTTAGGGCAAATTCATCAGAATAAACTTTGACGCGTCGGGTTTCATAGCCGGCGCGAACATCGAAACGTATTTACTCGAGAAATCCAGAGCGATACGACAAGCGAAAGACGAGAGGACCTTCCACATCTTCTACCAGCTCCTATCTGGTGCTACGGCCCAACAGAAGGCCGAATACATTCTAGAAGACCCCAAAAGCTACCCGTTCCTGTCGAACGCGGCGCTCCCTGTGCCGGGCATCGACGACGCGGCAGAGTTCCAAGCGACTATCAAATCCATGAACATTATGGGCATGAATATGGAGGACTTTAATTCCATATTCAGAATAGTGTCTGCGGTCCTACTTTTTGGATCCATGCAGTTCAAGCAAGAGAGGAACTCTGATCAGGCGACGCTACCTGACAATACTGTGGCGCAGAAGATTGCACACTTACTCGGTAGGAATATTGTTCTATATGCGAGTAAGTCCAGTTTTGTTTTTAAATTCGATTAACTTAACGATGAATATTTGTTCTCAGGTCTTTCTGTTACGGAAATGACAAAAGCGTTCCTGAAGCCCAGAATAAAAGTGGGACGTGACTTTGTGACCAAAGCGCAGACTAAGGAGCAAGTCGAGTTTTCAGTAGAAGCCATCGGCAAAGCCTGTTACGAGCGCTTGTTCAGGTGGCTCGTTAACAGGATCAATAGATCTTTGGACAGGACCAAGAGGCAAGGTGCGTCATTTATTGGGATCCTCGATATGGCTGGTTTCGAAATCTTCGATCTGAACTCATTTGAGCAGCTCTGCATCAACTACACTAACGAGAAGCTGCAACAACTCTTCAATCACACCATGTTCATATTAGAACAGGAGGAGTATCAGAGGGAAGGAATCGAATGGAAGTTCATTGATTTCGGCTTGGACTTGCAGCCTACGATTGACCTCATCGACAAGCCTATGGGTATAATGGCTCTCCTCGATGAGGAATGTTGGTTCCCGAAAGCGACCGACAAAACGTTTGTGGAGAAACTCGTGTCCGCTCATTCGGTCCACCCTAAATTCATGAAGACCGACTTCAGGGGTATAGCCGATTTTGCCATCATTCATTACGCTGGCAAGGTCGATTATTCCGCTGCACAGTGGTTGATGAAGAACATGGATCCGCTCAACGAGAACGTCGTCTCTCTCCTCCAATCGTCGCAGGATCCGTTCGTGTGCCACATCTGGAAAGACGCAGAGATCGTCGGCATGGCGCAACAAGCTATGACCGACACTCAGTTTGGTGCTAGAACGAGAAAGGGAATGTTCCGCACTGTTTCGCAGCTGTACAAGGAGCAGCTGACGAAACTCATGGCGACGCTCAGGAACACTAACCCCAACTTCGTCAGGTGTATTATACCAAACCACGAGAAGAAAGCCGGTAAAATCGAAGCGCCCCTAGTGTTGGACCAGCTCCGTTGCAATGGTGTGCTCGAGGGTATCAGGATATGCAGACAGGGCTTCCCGAACAGGATACCGTTCCAGGAGTTCAGACAGCGATACGAACTGCTCACGCCAAACATTATTTCGAAGGGATTCATGGACGGAAAGAAGGCGTGCGAGCAAATGATAAAAGCGTTGGAGCTCGACCACAATCTGTATCGCGTTGGACAGTCGAAGATCTTCTTCAGAGCCGGTGTGCTCGCTCACTTGGAGGAGGAGCGCGATTACAAGATCACGGACCTGATCGTGAACTTCCAGGCGTTCTGCCGTGGGTACTTGGCGAGGAGGAACTACCAGAAGAGACTGCAGCAGTTGAACGCTATAAGGATAATCCAGAGGAACTGCGCCGCGTACTTGAAGCTGAGAAACTGGCAGTGGTGGAGGTTGTACATCAAGGTGAGTGTTTGCTTACAAGAGAAAGTACCCGAGTAAATCAATTAACCTCCGATACATATTTCCCACACAATGGTGTGGATAACAAGATGCCGTGTTTATGTTAAACTGTGTAGATGCGTACTTTATATATACGTATATATGTGGAATGTTTTGAAAATAACTTAGCCCTTCATAATGCGGCTTTTGTTATATAAATAACACGTGAACGTTAAATAATAGGTTATATTCTCGCGTTTCAATAATGTCGCACCTGTCTTTTATGTAGGTACTTACCAGCTGTATTGCTATTAGGCAAGTTAATACTTTAATTTTATAATTTTCGATTTAAATTTTTCCGTTAGTCCTTTACGTTTAGTCGACGATCTTATTATTTATTAATGACTAGGTAAGTGTTTGAATTCATTAAATCCATTTTACATAAAAAAGAGCCACCCGCTCTTTAATGTTTTCTAAAGTGTATGAAATCTGTCTACTCGCATTTGACCAGCCTGGTATACTATAGCTTTGATCTTCTAATTTTGGAAGCGCCCCATCTCCAACAGTGGGATACTCAGTGGGTCGATAATGTATACTATACGTATACATTTACTTATATATATTTACGTATATATATTTACGTATATATATTTACGTATATATATATTTGAACTATAGTTACGAAAAAAATGTTTAACGTCTTTCTAATAAGCTGTTGTAATATCTGAAGATTCCTGGTATTAAAATTTACGCGCTTTCAATTTCAGGTGAAACCTCTATTGGAGGTGACGAAGCAGGAGGAGAAGCTGACGCAGAAGGAGGACGAGTTGCGGCAGATCCGCGACCGGCTCGACATGCAGGTGAAGCGCTGCCAGGAGTACGAGGCCAAGTACCAGCAGGCCAGCGCCGAGAAGACGCAGCTCGCCGAGCAGCTACAGGTAAATCTCTTGTTGCGGTGATAACTGTTGATGTTTGATATGTGATGATACATCGAGATGTGTTTTTATGAAATTAAATGTAAAGATCTCTATTTATCATAAAAATCCATCATCACTTATGTACATTGTATATTACGGATGAAATTATATTTTTTGCGAAAATGCGGGTAGTTGAAAAATAAATCTTGTACTGATTCGAGATAAAATGGTAGATGAATGTTTATAAAAAAATAACGATGTTCATGTGATCGATACCAAGCCAAGTTATCGGATAGTAGGAAAAGCGATTAACTTAACGTCGATTAAACTTCAGTACCATCAGACGAAACGCAAACGAAACTATTTATCATCGAGTTATTAATATATGTATAGCGTTCGAACCGCTTTTGATAATAATAGTAATGCAAATAGTGTGTATATGAGAGAGTAACAATTAAAAAGTAATTTGCTACACTTGTTCGGGTGCAGGCCGAGCTGGAGCTGTGCGCGGAGGCGGAGGAGAGCCGCGCGCGGGCGGCGGCGCGCAAGCAGGAGCTGGAGGAGCTGCTGCACGACCTGGAGGGCCGCATCGAGGAGGAGGAGGAGCGCTGCGGCGCGCTGCAGCAGGAGAAGAAGCGGCTGCAGCTCAACATACAGGTGAGCCGACAACCTTGACAATTGTTGTATCCATTGCCAACATACAGCATTTCCAATGTTTGTTACACATCACTATTTTGTTTCAATTGTCACTGTTAAAGTAATAAAGAACCAGTATACCCAGTAGCAACAACTGGGATATTTCTTCCCTCTCTGTGTAATTACAGTACTTCGCTAAAGTGACCGATTGAATATTATATAGGTAATTAGCTTTTAGATTTTGGTAATCACTTTAACACAGAACTGAATTATCTTGAAGTGCAACTACATTCATTGATTAGAAAATATGAAGTCTCCTTATCATAGAATACATTATATAATTAATCCCTATTTTCGAACAATTATATCAGTACAAAATCAAAGATAGTCTAACTTTATCTATAATAATAGGACTTGGAAGAGCAATTGGAGGAAGAAGAGGCAGCCCGGCAGAAACTACAGCTGGAACGCGTGCAGTGCGACTCCAAGATCAAGAAGCTTGAAGAGGAGTTGGCTCTAAGCGAGGACACCAATCAGAAACTGGTCAAGGAAAAGAAGGTAGCCTTTCTTACCAGATTCAAGTAATTGGGTTGTTATTAAAAAGTAACTACCAGAAAAAAGGGACATCATAGATAATTGCTTACACTTTGTTACATAGGGAAGTGTAATAAATCATGTAACAGATTTCCCATAGTTTATGAAACACTTCTCATTCTGCCGCTGTAATACGTGAGTTAAAATATTAAAGGCTTTGTATCTTGAAGAATATTTGAAATGTTAAACTGTCTTGCAGTAATAAACTGTCTAATAGGTACTTTAATAGATTTTTAATAGACATTATCTCATAACTACTTATATTTTTCCCTTTTGCTCTCTGCCTACCCCGTGTGGAACATGACGTGATGATAATAATATTAATTTTTAACTTTATTATGAACAGTAAAATCAAGTTCTGTGATAAATGTAACCATATATCTTTGTGTTACAGATCCTGGAAGAGAGGGCTAACGACCTGTCCCAAGCCCTGGCTGAAGAGGAGGAAAAGGCGAAACATCTGAGCAAGCTCAAAGCCAAACAGGAGTCTGCAATCGCAGAACTGGAAGAGAAACTTCTCAAGGTATGGATTTGATCTCTCACACAAATACCAGTTTGACATAATCAGACATAAATATGTAGGCCTATGTGTAACAAGTAAACTGCAATAGGCTGATGATAACGATAGATTTTATCTATACTACTATCATAAATGGTAAGATATTCTACATATGTTTCATTGCGTGCATTGTCAGGACCACCAACTGCGCCAAGAAGTGGAACGAGCGAAGAGAAAGGTGGAGACAGAGCTGCAGGACGTCAAGGAACAGCTTTCAGAGAGAAAAGCGCAAGTGGAGGAGCTTCAGATTGTACTTAGTGAGTTATAAATAGTTTTACTTCAAAATAATCTAAAAGTAATGTCCAGTTACAGAGTATGTACAGAGGTACTAATACCTCGTTCCCGTTGAACACCCACCGGGATACCAGGTATTTTGATTTAGCTCGCGTGCACTGATACAAGGCCGATGACGTCGTTGATGATGGTGGTAACGAATGGAAGTAAATAATGTAACGGTGGTCGGCAGCGAAACGAGAGGAGGAGCTGGCGACGGCCATCGGGCGCGCGGACGAGGAGAGCGCGGCGCGCGCGGCGGCGCACAAGGCCGCGCGCGAGGCCGAGGCGGCGCTGGCCGAGGCGCACGAGGACCTGGAGGCCGAGCGCGCCGCGCGCACCAAGGCGGAGAAGCTGCGCCGCGACCTCAACGAGGAGCTCGAGGCGCTCAAGAGCGAGCTGCTGGACTCGCTCGACACCACCGCCGGTACCCACGCGCTCTAATCCCCTATTGAAAAGCTAGTTTTTTTTTATCTAGAACCTTTTACATAATTAGTGTGTATTACGATTCTATTTAGAATATTCACTCACTTGTAATATTAC
>DWTO01004971.1:0-11084 GCA_018244755.1 Jemadia pseudognetus
ATAATGCTCAGCATCACATTTACGTCGTTGATACAGGGAATGACAGAGTTCAAGTAAGTGACTAATTTAGTGGTTAGTCATTCTTGTATTGCCTTGTTAGTCGAGTGGTTGCAATGCGTGACTTATCGAGACCTCCTGGGTTAGAGAGTATAAAATTTTTCTAACTTGGAACTTGCAGTATCGTTCGGAGTCTGGATTTGTGGCCGGTGTATGGCAATAAGCTTATCTACTATTCCATGGTGGGGACATAGGTACCTAAATATAATTTGTGAAACGTATCAGTGAACTGAACTCCTACTAGGTATAGAATTTTACGAAATTTCTTATGATTTCCGTGTTCGTGCCTTTACGTTCCTCTTTTAAATAATTACAGATACTCACGCCCGATGGAAAGTTTATAGATCAAATCGGTGTAGCGTCGAGACCGCAACCATTCGAAACGACAAGCGTTTGGGAATCAAAGGAGCTTCTTTGTACCGAGTTCAACGCTCCAACAAGTCTCGCTATCACCAACGAACGAATTATTATCCTTGATAGCGGCAACCATCGCGTGAAGATATATAATAAGCAAGACAAAAGCAAGATCCTGGAATTCGGGTCGCTTGGCAGTAGAAAGGGACAATTTCGACAACCAGAAGTTCTTACTGTAGATCCCTTGGGTTTCATCCTGGTTGGCGATTCGGGCAACTGCAGAGTGCAGGTTTTCAAACCCAACGGACAACTTGTAAGGGTTTTCGGCAGACTCGGCACGGAGCCCGGGAAATTTGGATGGATTTCTGGTATCCATGTCACTAAGCAAATGGATATAATTGTCAGCGATACTAAAAATCATTGCGTTAACTTCTTTTAGGTTATTAAATTATTTTGGAAACATAATCACGGACCAAAAGGCATGCTATACCAAAGGGACTACGTTAATCGCAAATTTATTATAATGCAATTATACAATTATTACCCCCAACTCCCATTAGGAAACTCAAAATACAATGTTTAGAAAATAATTTCAAGTAGTTCAAGCACCTTCAATTTCTAGTAATAACTAAACACAACTCCTGGTAACTCCACTTGTAGCTTAGGTACCTACCTACTTTCTGCGCGTTATAAATGTTTATGGGTCTTGGCATCTACGATTACCTATTTGCCGCCATTTCGTTTCGTCTACGTTCCTATGTTCTCTAATATGGTCGCTTATCGGACAGCGATCAAGTCGTTTTGAATTACTTTATATAGGGATTAATAAAAACTGCATAAATGATTAATTTCAAGAGTTTATGAGTTAGTTTTTGTAATAGATGAACTGCTTGTAGATGATAAGTAATGTCAATGTTTGTATTTTTGCCTTATTCACGTCTTGGCTTTATCAAATGTCATTCAAAAGTAAAAAAACCGCCAATTTTTGACGTAACAGGTGTCACTCGATAAGCGAAGATGTGTAAAGGTCGCTTGTAACGATTCTTTAAATCAGTTCAGCGATAATCGTAGACTGTGGTAATCAATTGAACAACAATGGAACATACGATCTTCACTTCGGTACTTTTTAAACATAAAAATACTCTATAACTCAACCCGGAAAGACCATGTTAAACCATATTAAAAGAAATAAAACAAATACTGTTAACAGATTGCATTTATTAAAAAATTAAATGAATGAAATGAACATTTGAACACTCGTTAATCTTATTATTAGATAGACACTTTTTATGTTCTCATGTAGAAATAAATATATGAGAATGAACAAACTTACATGCGAATTTTCAATTACCCACCTATCATACAAACAAAAAGAATTCAGAAACAAAATTAGTGTATGTATATCACAAGACAAAGAATAATATGCAGATTCATTTGGAGATTCCAAATTATTATTATCATATCACGCCAGGTCCTTTGCAGGACAGGCAGAGAGCACCGAGTGCAGACTATATCCTGGCAGACTTGACGTGCTTCGACATCAATGACTCTATTGTCTATATTATGACTCTATGGTTTTCAAATATTTACACTTCACATTCATTATAATATAATATGTATATGATTTCACTGGGTAATTACATATGGTTAAGTAAGAAATAGTAACTTGAAATACTGGGATTGTCCCGTGTAAGGCAAAAGTACGCCTACAATAACTTTACTTGACACTTAACCCAACTTTACACTGACTCTACACAACATACTATCTACTATTTCTTGCTAAGTATATTAAAAGGATTTTATTTTCAACGGGCACTCATAACAGAATATTCCATTAAAACATAAATCCAATGATTTACAATACAAATATTGTTTTAGAAATAACTAACTTTATAATTCCCTGCAAGTTTATATTAAATATAAATACGTATAAAAATGTCATGAGTATTTATTATTTAGAAATGTTACAAGTTTCAATAAGATATACGATGATCGGTTGTTGAATGCTGTTAATAAAACATAAGTATTGACTATGTTTTTATGTTAGATAAAAATATCTATGATTAAGTGTTTCTTTAGCCATTTGATAAACTGTAGCACCCATGAATGTCAAAAACAATTGGATAATAGACCAGCAATAGACAAGTTCAAACTAACTTAATACCCTTTACTAAGGACATAGTACCGTCCGAAACCCCCAAACGGTCCTTATGTTAAAAATGACCAAAAAATGGAAAACGATAATGAAAGTTAAATTATGTTTACATTTATTATCATATTATATATTGTTACGCCAGCTCCCCGACAGACCTTACAGACCAGACAATATTGTAATACATTCACATTTTAAGGAGAGAATATTGTGCTAACATATATTTTGCTCTATTGGTAATGACTTAACTTTTCACACTGAAGACGTATTTTGTCCATTAAATGAAAGAAAAACCAGAATTACAAGACACAGCAGTTGTAATGTTATCCCGAGCACCATATAATATTTTTTCTAAAACAATGATGTAAAGGGTTTTATACAATATCGGACGGTTAGTAATCTCATATGGTCTTTTCTAGAACATTAAATATATACAATGAAGAGTGCGACCGAAAGATTCACGTAAGCGATAGGCCTTTGTGGGCAACACCATGCCAAAGATGACAGAGTTGCCATCTAGGCTGCAGTAGTGCCATCTGTTTAATAACAATAGTTTCCATACCCACAATAAACGACTTCAGAATAGATATATTAACTTTGTTACCCACTTGATGATCATGAAGTGATCATACTGTGTTGGTCCATTATATGGATCTGATTATTTCCTTTCAAATATATGGAGAATTTAAAAACGTAACCCATTACGAAACACTTAATATAACCATAACACATGAAAAGGAGCAAAAATGCAATAAAATGCCTTTTTATGACCCTTTTATGATTCATTTATTGGACTCGGGCCTCTTCTCAAAGTGAGAAGATTAAGGCAATAGTTTATCACGCTAACCAAATGTGGGTTAGCAGATGTCACACGGCTTGGAGAATTTTAAAATGCCTTGAAGCGGGCAATGATGCACGGCGTACTGTGTAAAGCCCTTAGTAGCTAGAACTGTCGATCGTCTTCCCCATTATTTGAAATCCAATTTTTCTCAGCATGTACTTAATATATGACCATGGTATGATTGATATATTACCATTTCTATATATGTATATCTAAAAACCGAAATCCTATTGCTAAATTTAAAATATATGTATAAAACCAAATTCATCCGAAAGTTAGGTTTCCTTAAAAAATAAAAATAAAAAATTTTACTATTAAAAATAAACCGAAATATTAATAATAACATACTCTTAATACTAGAAAAGCAAGATCTACAATCTGTGTAACGTAAAAAAATCATATCTATTGTGAAATGTAAAAGATGAAAAATAAATCTTTAGCATATTTAAAAAAATATGGCTTACATCAGTCTCAATTATAATAGCTACATAAAGTTGTATAAATGTTAGGTACCATATTTGTTACATTACAAGTAAATTGTGTTGCCATTACTAATTAACAGAAGATTATTTTATTAGTATTTTATTATAAAAAAAAGTCCCAATGTATCTAAGCTCATCATCGACATTGTCTATGGTTCGATACCAGAAACTTGAAATTCAAAATAAGTAATATTTTAAGCTTGCTCCTATTTCGAAAACAGTTCAAGTATTTTTTAAACAAATTTTCCCATCTACATTGGATCGGTAGTTTCATTAACCAGTATATGCTGAATACATAAAATAATTGTACAAACAAGTATATTATTTGTATACATAATTATTCAGGCAAAGTTGTAATTTGCTTCATTTTTCAACAAAATTAAACAATGGATCTGTGTTGTGATTTCCCTGGATACTACACATTATAATATTATAAAACATATTTACATTGTGATTAGTAGGTGGGCCAAATTATATTTAATTTTATAAACACTAGTTTAGAAAAGTCTATTTAAGGACAAATTATTAGAATATTATTTTTAAAAAGGATTATTTTTTTCGCCAGTACTCAATTATGAACACACATCTGCTACACCTATATTTGCTTTAAGGCAGTGGTGCCTGGATATGAAACAATAATGTCAATTTGATGGCATAAATAGCTTACAATCTGTACCAAATTTAATTAGAGAAATGACATACCTATTTGAGAATAAAATCCAACAGTCAGCAGACAATTATTTCATAACACTGGCCACTTGGCAAATAGTGTTCAGTTTCACTTTCTACTTAACCACAAAATTTTGCAATGATTAAAATTAAATTACCTACTATAAAGAAAAATAATAAACATTGAAATCAGTATGTGTAAATTTTGAGTTATAGTATTATTCTTAACAACTTGACAGGTTGTTAAAAATTATATGAATTATATGTTATCCACATACATTAGGGTAGAGACTGATAAAAAAATCAATAGAAACTAAAGTCATATAAAAACCTATGCTACTGCACCATTGGAAGCATTGTACCAATGGGTACTTATGTACAATACATAATACCAACATACAAAACAACAGAATAATATAAAACACTCGAGAAAGCACTAAATAAAAGAAAAGCTTGTGAAAAAAAACGGTGATAAATATATGAAGTTAATTAAATAATGGTTGCATGCAACTCATACATATTGGTATTTGACTTTAACACTTACAAAATCAAATGTGTCTCATATTTGACTTCATGTAAGTAACTAAGTGATATTAACACTTTTATTTATAACATTAATTAATTAATCGTTCATATTTTAAATACTTGCATGAATCACATTTTTTTATTTAAGCTCTTTATTTTTAGACCTCTATTACAATTGTAGCCGCAAGCAAACTTAGTGCCTAATAGAAATTTCTGCCAGTCTTTCTCCAGTGGATGCTGTGATTTTAATTGTGAATTAAACTGTATTCAATAAAAATCCATAAATATATAGACTCGCAAACGACCTAAACATTTCTCGAATTTATCAGACCAAGTAAAACCAATATAAAATGACTATGTTTAACGAGAATATAATCCACATAAGTATAAATTTAATAAACAAAATGTTTCACAAAACTTCCTTTAATTTTTTGTGTTCCATTTTAATATTTAATTCTAGATTTACTGAACATTTAACTAACATATTTCTGGAAATCTAGATATATAATTAGTTTTGTTGGATATTCTCATACTGTTTTTATTTATTTACTGTGTGTTTTTAAAGAAACAAAGATTAAATTATTATTTCTTCACAAGTTATAGGGTGATCCGCCTCCAATAGGACAGTTATTACCTGTGACTAAGTAGAGTCCTATTCATGTATGCTAAGTTACTAACAGTCCTATTCTTGTATTCCTGTTATTAATAAATTCCACATAGTATTATTATTATCAACTAATATTAACAGTAATAACTGACACTAAAAGTTCTATTTGTACAGTATTGTCCTGGATAGATCGCAATTGCCATAGTGGCTCTTCAATTAATGATGTATTAATGATTCAATGTAATTAAAGATTACTTTCAATACATACTAATCATTTCAATATCTGTGCAAGTCTACAACTGCTTTACATATAAGAATTTTAACATATAACATTTTAATGCTTTTAGGTCTTAGCTGGTATTTTAATGTTCCAAAAATCTTTTTACTATTCCATATGATATGCACTTAGCATAGACATGGAGACTTCAGCTAAAAATGTTTAATTGTAGTTTATAATGAAAACTATCTAACGTTTCACAATAGTCACCCCCTTTATAATGAAACTTGTCAATCGCTAAATGGGTGACCTGTGAGACAGTTAATGGATGACCTGTCAGTCACTGATTAGGTTGCGTGTCAGTCATTGTCTAAACAATCAATGACTTTGTTTTCGTTTTATCCATTGACATTGTTGCTGTCAATCACATATGAAATTGACTAGACAAGCTTGTATCCTTTTCACAGTAGTTAAAAGCACCTTTAAAGACGATAAGATTCAAACTGTATATTTAAGTAATTATTATTCATATTCCAGTCAAATATGTAACCAGATCTATCCCATATCTCAGTACTCACATACACCTCGGTAAATATAAAATATTTATAGAATGAGACAGCATACTAAAACATACCTATGAATGGTTACGGATTAATAAATTTAAACAATAGGTTACTTATAGTATATGAATTATGTTAAGAAATAGTTATGATATGTGTCTAGACTAGTGTTAAGGTTTTAAATAAATGTTTTTGTGATATTTTGATTTTTTTGAATCAAAGTTTTCTATGAATGAGTTGAAATGATGGGAGCATGGATTTTGATTGCAGTAAATGATAAGAGAGGATGAGAAAAATTTTGCTTATATAAAAATAAGACCCGATTGAGAGCAGACCGCATATAAACGATAATATGGTCCCTAAAAGGGCATAAACAATTGTGTTTAATATATTTACACCATATATATTTACCATATACGTATTTATACAATAGTGTACATTATGTTTAAGTATGATTCAGTATTGTGAACATAAAAGATCATAATAATTACGACAATTATAATTTTAAAATAATATTTACATTAATTTCATAGCCGTTTAAAATTAGAAATGACAAAATCACGAGCCATTCCAATTATTTCAGGGCAATATATTGCTACAATACACTACTAACGTGTAGAATATGTTTGTTAGAAGCTATGTTATAAAAAACAAATATTGTGTATGTTATATGGACTGTTAGCACAATCTGCGGGTAAAATACAGTGAAGAATCAGAAAAATCTTTTGCAACTATAAATTCTATGCCTCAGTTAACAAATTGACCAATTATTTCATTCTTTCCATTTCTATACCCATTTGATATGAGGCTTATTTCATCTAAGCAAAATTAATAGTGATGAACAAAATTGTAACATTACTTCTTCATACATAATTTTCAAAATTGCAAATGATTACGACTTTCACAATTTAAACTTGAACTAAAGCCAAAAAAGGTGCCGAATACTCTGCCTGTGCTAATTTCAAAATATTAATATACTTAAAATGCCAAAATGGAGAACATTATGTAATGTATTGTAGCAATGCATGTTCGTAATAACAATTGGAATAATGCACAGTGAGGAAGAGTTGAAAATTATTTCAACAAACTTACATAATGGCAAAGAATTAGTGTATTGACCTAAGAGGAACGACATGGCTGACACCTGCTGACAGAATGACTCTCACCGAGAATCACTGAATCAGATTCTGCCGGCGGACCTTCACTACTATCGTGCTGTCTCTGAAAACACATAAAATTTATAATTAACAACTTCATATCCACACTTTTATATTCAAATAAACAGTAATCTATTGTGTAGGAGATAATTGTGTATCTTTTGAACAATCCAAATTGTTGATGTTGATTAAAATTGCATCAATTCAATTGGTCATTGTTAGTTGTAGACATGCTTTCAAAATAGTTTCATGCCAACAATTTATTGGTCAAGATACAAAAGTAGCTGATTGCATTTATTGCACAGAAATAAAAGTAATGCCTATTATATCACAGACAATACAAAACAACCTTGGCCACAAATAAAACTATAATTGAATTATTATACAAACATTACACAACCTTTACAGTGACTTGTCACAATGTGAAATAATAAATATACATTATCACAAAACAGAATATCACAGCTGTTATCTCCAAAGAGGTAGGCAGATGAGTGTAGAATAACACTTCTACTTTTCATCAGTTATATTTACATCACACTAATCTGATAGGCGATAAGCCATACAATGCACAAATACAAGATAATGCACCCTTACCAGAAATTTTAACTAAAAAATTCTGAGTTAGAAAAATTCAATAGTACCCCAACTCGGGATTAGAACCCAAGACATATCGATTAGCAGTCACATTTGCAACTTCGATAAACAAGGCACTCAATCTTGTAATGAGACACTTCTCATCGGTTTGGAACATTGTAGTATTTTCTCTAATGTGTACAGATGGCCATTGCAAACATTATTAACAAAACCATTATGCTTGTGTACAGGATACTTTGATAACAGTATAACCATATGGCACTTTTGATGAGTAAAAAATAATAACATTAGCTACTACTAAGTGTGTTCCATTCTCTGATAATTTCAGTTAACCACTTAATTTTAATTGGTTGCTGAACAATATTTAATATTGTAAATAGACTTGTGTTCTACAATCTAGAGAAATATTATATAAAATAGTACCTTTAGTTCTGTAGCTAAGCTGCGGAATGTGTCTTCAACATTTGTATTATCCTTAGCTGATGTTTCCATTACAAACATGATCTCAGGGACATACCGACAGAATGACTTTGGTTCATCGGACTCCACTTCTCTTTGATCTGTCAGATCACATTTGTTACCAATCAATGAGACTATAACATTGGTTGAAGTATACCTTCTGACTTCCTCTATCCATTTTTGCAAAGACAAAAATGTCGATCTCTTTGTTATATCATACACTGAAACAGGTGAATAACAAAATGAATGCAACATTGTGAAAATAATTGTCTTGTTGGTGGGAAATAATTTGACAAATGTTAGCAATGTCAAATTAGCTCATTCCGAAGATCTAGTATTAAAAGACATATAAAAATATTGTTTTCATTTTCTACTCCAGATTGATTAATAACTCGCTAAATCACATTAGCTACTCCTATTTTCAACCATTTAGTATTCTTTTCTTATAGAAACTACTTTCTTCTACACAACATTACCTTACAAAATGTTTAAGCATGCCTGCTTCAATTTCTTTAAGAGGTATTAAATGTACAAAAGAAAAATATCGATAGATTAGATATATATATATCAATTAATACCTAAATATTAGCTTGCGAACAATGCACATACAGCTTAATGCTGATAATAAACATTGAATCTTCCATTACACTAGAATTATATAAAATTTACTACACAGATTTGAATATCTCATAATTATTTAGGTGATTCATCCGACATTATACAGTCAACAACTTTCACGACATTGAACAGCATGTTTTAGGATACATGTGGGTGTTAGTCATGATACATACCTATGATTACTCCATTTGCAGACCGATAATAGCTCTGTGTTATTGTTCTGAAGCGTTCTTGTCCTGCTGTATCCCAGATCTGTAGCTGAAATTTTCATTTTATTTTTATGTAAAACAAATTGTTGCCTGACTGTCCCGTTGGTTATGTTGGTAGCAAGCGCCACTGCCGATCAGAAGGTCCTGGATTGATTCCCAGGTCGAACACTATAGAATTTTACTCATTTAGATTTTCTAGAAGTGGCTCGGAGTCTGGATTTGTGCCCAGTGTCTAGCAATAGGCACACCACCTGTTCCATAGCAGAACATAAACATAATTGGTGAAAGATGGGACTGTACTACACTCCTCCACTTACCTCTTCAGTGATAACAGGTGTGATGTTGTGTACATAATAAAAATTGTAATTGCACCTAGAGGCCTGATAACACTTAGTCATTTATAAAAGCCAATACAACACTTTTTTAAAATATAAATATGAGTGAAAATGCAGTACCTATAGGTGTTATTACTAATAAAATCTAGTAACAGAGACACTATAATATAAATATTGAATTCATCTCACTTGGTGTTCCCGGGTTCATATACTAGAGCGGAATTATGACAAAATACAGTCAAACAAAACAAAAAGCACAAGGGATCGTGATTTCCTTTTCTCTTATAGAGGTTTCTCACTAACCAGAGTTCTAGCTTACAGAGTTACAGGAGGGGTCTGTCTCACTCATAGAGGTTTATAACAATATGGCAAATATGTGTGTAATTAGAAATAACATATGTGCATGTATGGAAATTATTTAGTGAAATAACTGGTGAACATTTAATCTACATAGTGAATATTTAATGTACATAATTTTATAACAACATTTACTTTTAAAAAATCTGTTATTTTTTTTGTGATACAGCTTTTTCTGAGACTTATTCTTTTGGTTTTATAATTTTATAGTAGGTGGTATGTGGTAAGAGTATTTTTACATGGATTGTAAGATAACAATATATAAAAAACCATAACAGATAGACGTTATCTTAATATTTATTTCTGTAATGTGTTTTGGCCTCTTGCAGATCATTTGATTTTAACACAGCCCATGCATTTCGCAAATAAATAGGTAAATTTGCTTCCAAATTTCTACGCATTTACAGATGTACAGCATAATTAAATAACTCACCTTGACCTTCTTTCCATCTACTATCAATGTTTTCATTGAAAAGTCTACACCTATTGTATTTCCGTGTCTCTCTATGAAATTCCCGGATTTCAAACGTTGTACGATACATGTTTTTCCTGTCCCACAGTCGCCTATTAACACAATTTTAAAAAGATAATCGAACTGTTCGTCCGGAACGCTCATCAACGTGTTTGGATTACGGCTACTCATGATTATATTCAATTGTAGTTTATTAAAAAGTTATGTTTACGTTGATCGCTTGACAACCATTTCTAATAAATAATTGACACTGATTGACGTTAATGACGTTTCAGAGAAATTCGTTTGAAATGTTTGAATTACAGAATTACTTGATTCCAATGCTCCAACAAAAAATTAGATAAAGTTTTTTAAATCATTTGCAGGAATATGTAAGTAGTGCACTAATAAGCAAATGCGAGTTCTTCTTATATAAG
>DWTO01004972.1:0-11084 GCA_018244755.1 Jemadia pseudognetus
CAGACAAATTACATGTCAGCATAAAAAATAGGCAAATTTTTAAACAGTTCTTTTCATGTTAACAATTATCAAACATGTTATAAGTGACAGGTTATAATATAAAAAATAAATAGATTGATCTGAAAACTCGTAGAAATTTAGGTAAAGTCTAAGTTTCAGGACGAGTTTCTCCCGACTAATAACACCACAACTTGCACGTTGCACTAAAAAATAAAAACAAATCTCTGGCAATTTAATACACGTCCGAATTAAAAAAAAACGGGCGGCCAAGGAATGTCGAAATGAACCGAGCTACCAATTTTAAATACGCATTCCTACTTTTATCCAAATTTCGACATTACTTTATACAATATAGAATACACTTTCTTTTGTAACATTTTGTGTTTATGCTGTTTATAAATAGAGGAATACACTTATTGGCTTCCGTTTTACATAAACACGAAGCATGAAAGACTAAGCAGGAATGTTGTTTAAATTAGTGGCACAGGCAGGTAACTGTTTTTATTTTAATTTTAATGATGAATTTGTCCGTGAACAAGCTGATATTTGTTATTTTAAAAATATATAATATTGTATATTTATAAAATATACAAGCAAGGTATTACCAGATAGGTGCCGCATTTTCTAATAATTTTGTCTATGCCTACTTATCTTTGTTACAAAATAAGCATTACGTCAAGTCTGTATGGATAGAGATATTCGGTACTCGGTAGTCTCTGCCAATCCCGTAAGGAGCGTGGCGTGACAATATAAAAATAATAACACAAAGTAGTTGAGGCAATATTGAAAACTTTAAATGTAATTAAGGGCGTTAACTACTTGAAAATTCTTCATAATCAATATACTTATGTATCTACTTAAGTTAAAAAACGACGTGAAAGTAGTAAATCAGATTAAATTCACACTTTTTTATTCCAGAATCTTCTTCCACGTTCTTTATTGTAAGCACTACAATGTAGCGTACAATCCGTCGATTTTCAACTGACCAACAGAAAAAAAGAACATATTGAATATCGACTTTAACGTTTGGCTATAAGGTTGAAGATTGTATGTTTGGTTGTTAACACTGGTTGTGCCTCGGGCATGGCACGGGCGTCGCTCGGAGCACTGACGCCTAGGATTCCTCCACTCGTGCCAAGTGTATGAAATGAATGATTAATTGTTAACAAAAAGTTTTATTAGCCGTCGTAAAAGGTTTTTTGTGCTTTTACAAAATCAGTGTATGATGACCGTTCGGGAACGAAAAATTCGAAAAAAGAATCGGAAATATCTCAATATGTGCGATGTTGATTTAATATATTATTCGAATTTGGAATTCAATAGCACCATATACGTTTCATTGTTTGGCGTGGTCGGTCTATAACGAAAAGGGTAAGGTATAGCCAAAGTCTGCCACGCTGACCAAATACGGATTGACAATATTAATACGTACCTATTAGACGAGGTGAAAAGCTAAGAAATGTAGGCTTCCTCATGAAGTTGTCATTCATCAGTGTAAGAATAAGCGAATTAACGAGTTAAATATTTTGTGTGAATATTGAGTGATTAAAATATCCCACTCCTGGAGTGGGGGATGATGTAGTCATAGGCTTTCCTACTGGAATCGTAAAAAAGGCTTTTGTTTCTCTGTCAAGTATCAGAAAAAAGGAAGATAAATCTAGACTTTGAAAAAAAAATATTGCAACTAGGTACAACTTAAGATAGGGTATCCTTAACTTAAATGTAAATGTAACCTAAATTTTTTTCAAGATTTCAAAAACATTCTGTATAACATAGACACAATAATGCATGACCACATAAATTATCATAAAATATCATGCAGGCATAGAGAATATAGAGGGTGCAATTATCACATCTATACTGACGGACGGCTACGATAATTGGCGCCAATTAGACTGTCAGAGTCCTCCGATAAATCAATGGTCAGATCTAATTTACGAGTAATGCATGATGCTATTTGAATTAGTCTTCAATTTGAATGAAGTCCAATAAAAAATTAATGGTGAATTGGATCACTTATAGGTGAATGTGAGGCGTGTTAAAACGTATAAGCAGTTAAATGTATGGATGACGAGCTCTCGATCCAATCATAATTAGCTCTGCCATTGATGGTATTACTCGCTATACGTCAAGACGCAATTCGTATTTCGAATTAAGAACAACTGCCTATAAACATACGTCATTATAATTTTGCTTTTTTTTCTTGAAATGTATATTTTATGTACAGCCTGGATTCTGAGTGTACCTCAGGCTTACCTTTTAATTAGAATATATTCAATTAATACATGTGTGTGTTATAAATGTTAACTGTATTGTAGTGAAGGGTTTTAGCTTGATTCAAATTTTTTTATCTGACTTCGTGGTCACAAATTCTGGATATTACGATGCATATTCAACACTTGGGTAACTACGACTAGCATACATGAGCAGATACTTAACAGGAAGCATCCAAAACTTGACTATTGTTGACTATACTCAAATATGTTGGCGGTTTAAGTTTTTTCGTATATTTTGTCAAATGTCAAAATGAATAAAAAAATTGAAATAGTAACTTCGTTTTTTATAAAACCTGTATCACTAAGTATGTGTTTTGTTTTGTTCTAGGTAAGCTGTGAGAAGAGGTTCATGTGTATATATTGACCAATCGTAGAGTATTTAGAGCAAAATGACTTTTCGTTGCGTCCCTACATTTCAAACTGTGTCGTCCAACGATAGTAACGCCACCTGGGTAAGTTACATGTAAGCTTATACAAAACAGTACTACTAGTGGTTCATAGAGGGCGCTAATTGTATCACCGCCTAAACATACTATTTAAAATATATTACATGTTTATTATCTTTTACGTGTTTGAAAAATAATCCAAGAATAATGTATTATTCACAATTTTTTTGTTTTAAACCAAAACAATCAGCAATTCAGTGCAAACATTCAAAATGCTGTACAGTGTCATCTGTTGAAAATTGGATGAAGTTTTTACAATTGTTCAATTACTTGTAATGCCCCTATTGCTCAGTAGATAGCGATGTTCGCAGCACTGTATCGAATACAGTCAACTGAATTTCATACACATGTACCTGCGTTGCGTATTTGTATCGCAAATGTTTAATTGTAATTATCATTATTAAAATGACTCTACATAATATCGCGAAAATCCATATTTACACCTTTGGACACTTACAAAAAGTTATATATAACTTGTTAGTTTTTTTTTGTAATCAGTTTTTGCCACTCCTGTTAAGTCGTGTTTTGTCCTTCACAACCTTTGAGCCCAGAGTTGATGACATGTAGGCAGATGTACCGTACTAGTACCATAGTATCTAAAGTATTATTAAATATAACCGGCTTAACTTTTTGGACGCATTTCTCTAATGATATTTTAGTAATATAAAATAAAATTTCAAGCAATATTTCTATACGACTCTCGCCAAGTCGAAACTTGTAACCGGAAATCAAAACATTATAATTATAATGGCGGTGTTTTTTAAACTATACTTTCATAAATCCTCAAGTGATCCGTAGGTGGAAAGTGTCGTTAGGCAAACCTTATTCCCGAAGTAGAGAGTTAGAGTCATCGACCCACAAGCAAGTTGTTGACATGTCAATAAGCCTCGATGTGACCCCGAAACGCCCACAATTATTTAGCATTTGATGTTCCTCTATGTAGAGAATGAACACTAGGTACAGTTTTTATTGTCAATTTTTTCACATACCTTTACATTTATTTGCTTGATTGTTTTAAGAGAGACTTAAATTTAATCTAAATCTATTAAAGATACAAACTTATATCGTGAATTTATTTTTATGCTCCTCTTAAGCACTAGGAATACAATACAATATATTAACCTTTCACGCCAAGTGTTTGGGGAAAATCGAAAACCAAACCTGTAAAAAATAGAGGCAAGTGGAATGCGAAATAAAATGACTTTGTTGTAAAACATAGCATTTTTAATAAAATGGCGATTAAAGATGAATGTTTCTTTGCATATTTTAAATTCATTCTTTATTTATTCGTTACACCGTTATGACAGCCGCTGAAAATTATTTAAACGCTTTGTCTCTCGTTGAAGTCTCTCCGTAGACTCGAACACAACAAAACCATTTATAGAGTTAACTAAACATTTGTGTTGCGTAAATACATAAACATATTTTCTTACATATTTAGATTGACATATCTTTATATTAAGATTAAACATTACTTGTTGTAGTGAATAATTTACTACTACCTCTTCTACGTGTGGCCAATAATGGCTAATATTTTGGCTTTGGGGTGAATATTTTTTACAGAACTGGGATCTTTAGTATTCGTCCGGGTTCTCCACCGTATACTTCCTACTCCCCATTCAAATTTTGTTGCCCCTCCGAATCGTTATACGCTGCTTACTTCAATAACCTTATCAAAATATGTAGGTATTCATTTAATATACATATATACGAAATTTACAAATATATGATATATTTGTACTTAATTACGTATGAGCATTTCAATAATGTATTATGTGTAGTAAGTATAATAAATAAGCAAATACTTAATTCATAAGGATTTCACAAGACTGCGAAGATTTTATTTAAAAAGCTCAGTTACAATATAATCTTTCACTCTTCTATAGACGGCCTAAAATCTAAACTACAGTCTGACATACATACTTGCGTATTGAAAATACCGCGAGCATCGCAGGTATTTCTCGAGCGCGCAACGCAATGTTAGCTTGATGCGGTACAAACAGCTGACCGGTCAAGGAAGTAGTTCGAACAATGCTACTCACTGACGAACCGAACATATTACCTGTATTAAAATGTTGCTATTTACAATAACTAATTTGTGAACGCTGAAAATTATTGTAGCTGTATAATACTATATCATTAATAACTATAATAGTATCTGTGTAGATATACATATATACAATTCTACTTAAGGGACCTAGCGTGATGGTATAAAAAAAATAATAAAAAATACGTGTAGATCAAAGTAGTTTTTACAAGGCATAAATAGTTACCTATTTGAAAAACCGTCCAGACGAAATAATTCTTTGGAGCCTGCCTACATCGTGGTTTCCCAACGTGGCTTGTAGTTATCTCGCGAGATGCTATCTCCGCATGCTAATATTAATGACCGCTTGAGACAATCAGACTGGACCGCCTGACGGCTCGGCCGCTGACAGTTCATACAGCGACTACCTTCAATTAAAAGCAGCGGTGCGACCACTGCCCCTTGATGCACTCCGAGAACATTGTGACAATAAATCAATGATGGGAACTAGTTCGGTATCGTCTATGGCTATTTCATTATGTAGATATCTTCTGTTCATGAAACTGGATGTAACTGGTTTTTATACTCTGTATTCATACGCTTTAAAGTGAAAAGAAACATGTTTTTAATAACAATCAAATATAATAAAATACCAACCATCTTAATTCGTATAGCCGTATTTACTTGAAAAAAAATTGTGTTACAAAAAATATTACTCAAAATGTGTACGCGTACTCCAAAATCGCTTCGCACCCACACATTCACACAAGCGTGTATGTATGTACACGACACGTCACACGAAGGCGCTATGAAACTGGATATGAAAGGAACAATGATATACATTCGCGACGAGTAGCGAGAAAGAAGCGTCTGACGTATGCCTACGAGCTTTGTACGAACCTACATGGCTGCAAGCTTTTTGTTATTTAAATATTTTTCGATATTAACTTTAGAAAGTTCCTAAACAGGATGTGCTTATTAAAACCGTTGTTTACTTATATTGTACAACATATTTCAATTAAATGTCATTAGAGTTGTTTTTTTAAAAAAAGAAGGCGTAATTTTGCTTTGCTTTAGTTGCGATAATTTTATAAAGAAATAAGATACCTACACCGGTAAATATGGGGTAGTCTAATTGTAAGTTAAACTAAAAGCCTCGCTCTTTGATTGAACGAACTTGGCGCCAACTTGTCTGTTTCCAGCGATAATCATATCTACTGCAAAGACGTATCTATGTGATTACAAACTGGTAGTCACTAGTAACTAAAGTTATAAGGACAAGTCTTAACACTTATCGTATTTCAATAGCCTGAATTATGTAACGAGCTTCCGAGAAAAGAATTCAAGTTTTATGTCTTCACCGTGCACAGCCTGCTCCCCCCATCTTTATCACGTCGCGGCGAGCGCCCACTCCATGTGATAGCCCCGAGCGACGCGCGCTCGCACGTGGCGCGCGCGGAAAATACGAATTCCGAACGAATAATCGCCATTTTCGAATTTTGTTTTATCGCGCCGTCAATGTCAATTTTAACTTTTTATTTTTAACACCGAGATTTTTTTTCGTGCCGGTATTATTTGTGTCGTTTTTTAATGCTGTGATTTTATTAGTTAGACAAATATTTTGTATGGACATTTAAAATTTTTTGTTACAAAAATTATGTGTGTTATTGATATAAAATAAAGGTAGATCGTATTACATTTAGATTTGAACGCAGTATATTTAAGAGAGTGCCGACCTAATCAAACCTAATCACATATTGGATGAACATCAATTTTCTATACCAATAACGGGGCAAGTAAACAATAACATCATTGTTGAAGCGAGACAGCCGCATTTCACAGACGGAGATGGCAAGAAAATCATCGATCCAAAGAAAATAGAATTCTCATACGAAACGTAATGGCGGTACAATAATCGTGTAAAAGTTCACGATACTTACCCAATGCGGTAACAATAAGATATGACCAGCGAGTCCTGGTCTTAAACAAATTGATTTAAAGTAAATCGCCAGTTGGGGACGAGGGTTCACAGTTAGGTGGTCGAGTATGGCGGTCAACATGCCTTGATAGATAATGATCTGTCGATGATTTACGCCGTGTTAAACCGACAATGGCGATAGATAACCCCCAGCCGCTCCTCACAATGTGACCAATTAGATTCGTGGTGCCATTCGCCAAGATGACTAAAATCAACGAAGCCAACATGCCGGACATGACGGTGCAAGAAAATCTGACCGTCGACGACATTTTCAACGAGAACATAATTGTTAAAAAGAAAAAAACCCACTGCGATGAATACGAAACAAAAAAAGCAGGACTCACTGCTGAAATGATGAAATTTGGAACGAACAACAACACGAAGTTTTGCGACAAAGATTTAAGTCGAAAACGTAAGGTATCGAGGAGCTATGAGGACAGCATTAGTTATATCATCCAAACGGAGCACATAGACAATGATTCAAACAAAACTATCCGTTTAGAACTACGAAATCCTGAAAATCAATGTTCACTTACTGATTACAAGATTGGTAAACCAATGAACAACGAAGACAGTGAGGAAGCGACAGTGTTGACTCTTGGTAACAGCGGTCTGACTGATTACGATTTGAAAGATGGTGAAATGGCTCTTGACGGCGAAGATAAAAACAACGGCGACGTAAATGTGCATAGTAACAATGAATTTGTAAATGGCGCTGACAGTGAAGGAGACAAAGTAAGTATGCTTAAAAAAAATTTACACTCTACAAATATGTACAATATATATGTTGTACAGTATATAAGTTCAGTAAATAATATTTCAAAAAAATTAGATTTAACTACTGATATGTTTATTTTTAATGGACTTAAAACCACGAAGCTTATTTTTTTAGTTTGACTGTAATTGGCTCAAATTATTCTTACAGTGGAATAAACATGAATGCGATTTTAGGAAAAATTCAGATTTTATTAAAAACAAAAAAATGTTGCTTGAGAAATCATTCTTAATTCTATTAATATTCAAATATAAGTAAGAAGTAAATATCTTTTTATTTTTGTAATTTTTTCCATAGTAACAAACAGATGTTCATAATAATTACATATAATTATAAATATACCAAAAATGCTAAATTACGAAACTAATTTATCACTTTTTTTTTAATTCCAACGTCGCATTTATTACAATTTCAAATTACAGTGTAGCTAAAGGAGCTTACATCTGACGCAAATCGCAACATAACAAAACTAAATTACTCGTATTGTCCGCTTAGAATTACTTATCTATTTAACCAATTGCAATACTTATATAAATGTATTACGAAATGAATTTTGCTCTTTACGTTCGAAACTAAAATCATAAACCTCAAGATATATATCTCCGCGGTACACATAGATAGCCATCTATATTACACATTATTTATATAAAATATGAACTCGGCTACAAACCTAAAATCTGTTATAAAGTCCACAACAATCGAATTTCCGCGCTATGATTGCCATCTCCCGCCATTCACGACACTATTTATAGCGAAGTATCTGTCTATAGATAAAATGATAACCCGCGCCATTGCGGAGAGAACTTCAAATTGTTAGCCAAACTTATTTAACTATTTTGTTTTCTCCCGATACAGTAGAGCTTTGAAGCTTCTTTTAAGTATCGATTTAGTTCAGTACATAGGCGTTTCAAATTTAGTGGTAAAATGTGACACACTTGTAACGTAAAAAAAAATAACGTCAAGCCTATAGTCCCTGAAGAGGTAGGCAGAGGAATGTAGTACACTCCCATTGTATATTTTAAATTATGTAAAAATATAACAAATTGTAACAAAGTGACCTTACTCGTGTTCAACTAAGTCCCTAATGGCTTAAAATATATTTTTATTTATATATTCTTCCCTCTTTATTTATATTATTTAACTATATATTGTATGGGTATAAAGGCAAAAAACATTTTTTAAATGTTTAATTCATAATTAAACACGAAATTATGAATCACTAAATATATAATGAACTAAAGAATGAACATGTATAGTATCGTGGTGTTGTGGCGTTAATTATAATAGCGTTATAAATATATAACTGCCTCGTTGGTGACAATCTCAAAACCGCTCTTTATTAAAACAAGTAACCAAATAAATTATTGTCTATGGAATTAAACTTAAATCAGTATTATTTCAAAACCTTTTGGTTCTTTCGTAATTTGACGAGAGATAAGGAAGATAACATAACTGGGTGTGATTAGTCATGGCGATAAGCTTGGAATTCCAACTTTTTCGATTCGGCCGGTTGCTTCTAATTTATACTCTTTTATATATATTTTTTTTTGTAATTAAATATTTGCGGCCAGTACGATTTTTTTGAAACATGGAAACATTTTACCCTTTGTAGATGATATGGTGGAAACCTTATTTTACGAGCATTGTTTTAGTAAGAGTTAAAATTAAATAAACTATCGCTGTAACTGGTATACAATGTTATGGGTATTTAAAACCGTTCATTCAATTTTTCCGTTATCGTTTTTTTTCTTTTTATGCATCCATTGGCTATTAGTGTAAATTTGCAATACAGGTAAATTACACTGCTGATATGGAAAGCTTTTGTACTAAAATGAACAATTACATATTCCAAAATATAATAATAATAAAAAAATCAATATTAACCTATAATCGATGACCGGCTACAGTGTAAATAGATGCATTAAAAAAAATGGTATTATATAGGTCACAGTACACAAAAATATCGACCCGCCAACCACGTCCGTGCGTATGAAGACAAAGTGGTCGAGATTAATCTTTTATTTAGAAAGTAGTCGCGTACCGGACGGAGCTCGGATGGCTTAGACACACGTGTAATTAGCATAAGTTGCGTTTGAGTGAACTAAAATAGATCGCTATTCGCTATGAAAGTAATAGACTCTACGACCGGACAGATATGAGCCCCGCTGCCGTGGCTGTCCAGCTGCTAAGCAGCAAATATAGCATTGTTCAGTTTGCGGAAGATTGAAGTTATGCTTTTAACAACTGTTCCTTGATAAACGATATAAGCACTTTCTGATCTATTTATGGCAGACATTAATAATCCGCAATATATTTGTAATACTTACTGTTATATTTTAATTAATAATTAATAATAGCCTTAACTGTTCCCACTGTGAGAGTATTGTCCAACATTAGAGCGATAAGAGGGATGTAGATGATGTTTATAATTATGCATAACATTGTTCCGTTAGATTCCATAACGTTAGATCGTGTTTTTTTTTTATTAGAGATTTTCGTCAGGCGGATCACAGTGGTCTATAGTACCTACACTAAATGTAAAAACAATACACAGCAGGGGTTCTGTTTTAAAGCAGATATAGCGACTACCAAAACTTCGTAATACATCTCACCGAATGATTGATTTTAAAAAACCGTGTAAGTCAAATATAAATTTGTCCGTGTTATATCCTGGTTACACTTCTCTGCTTACCCCTCCCGTTGTACAAGCGTGATGTTACGTTATAAACTCTGAAGGCTTTTAAAGCTTTAGTGATGCCCTGTAACCCAGGTCGACTTACTTAACATTTATCCATAAACCGGCGAAACTTCATGATTTACGCCTCTGGCATTTCCCGATACGGTAAAGAAAATATTGATCTTCGTAATTGTGACAGATTTATTTTGAACTTTAAGCGTACAGAAATAGGGTTGAATTTTGTAAATCTCAACTCAATGTATATCAGTTATGATAATTATTGTAGACGATATACGTAAGTTCGTTTCAGAGGGCACAACGAACGGGCAGGCGTGGTTATGGCTGTGCACGAAACTTATCAGTGGTTCTAGGTTGGAATAAAAGCGGCTTAAGTACTGTGTCTTAAGGAGAAAGTCAACACCATACGATTCCTATTTCCCCATAAACAATGACGAACACAAAAAAATTCTACCCCACCCTTTGTACGTCCCCCTGCTGATCACGAGTCGCCCCCGCAACTGTCCTTTGTCAGGGCCTATGAATGTTTTTAAATGTCTTGGAAAAATACCTACACGTATTTATGTAATGTACATTATTAATTATGATTTCCTAATTAATACAATTATTAAAATAACTTTTTTCAAAACAGCTTTTCGAGTTTTTGATAGCTTTTTTCCTCCTAAAATTTATTTACGTTTCTCCTTTTTCTTCCCACAAAAATAGGACATATATAGGAAAAATATAGGACAAATATAGGACGGGTATAGGACAACATTAATATTACTAATGTTTTGTATCAAACGAATAGTGACTCGGAGTTTGGACATGTTCCCGATACATGGCAATAGGCTCACCACCTATTCCATAGTGGGACGTAAACGTAACCGGTGACACGTGGGAGTGTTC
>DWTO01004973.1:0-11083 GCA_018244755.1 Jemadia pseudognetus
TATTGTCTTGCGGTCCGCCAGTTTTAATATATATTGAATCAAAGCTATTTGTCCCGCATTAGAAAAATTGTTGGTGGCCTCGAAGAAAAGACAAGAATTGGTTCAAGGCGAAGGATGACAAATTTGCTCGAAACAAGAAAACAAAAGTTTTGTGATCAAATGACGTAACCTAAATATAAGTTGCCCGGTCGATTGTTTAGTCACAATAACTTATTTTAATATAATCATTCATTTTCAAAGCAGTAAAAACATATGTAACGAAACTACATATTTGTAAGCTTCAGTTTTATGTAGACATGCGTTTGACTGAAATTTCTCATATACCTTTTTATAAACTTTAATTCGTTTAGAAAAGAAACCAATAAATTCTATAAAAATGCTGTCATTGATAGCCATAAAATAGCTTTAAAATGTGAATTTATGATTACATTCGCTTTAAACGATTTTATGTCTTGCAGCCCGATATGGTTCTGTCTCAGTAACTCGGGCCTCTTTTAGGATTCTTTATGAAACTCCAATCCAATTTAATATGTGAAATATAATAAAATAAATAAATACCATCAGAAATAGATTGAATTACTACTAATATAATAATATGCACATCAAATACACTTTATATACACAAGACACAAGATAGAACGGAGCCTCAAATTTCAGCCGAAACTATTATGTGAGGAGACCCATGTTCAATACTATTACTTATAACAAAATCCAAATAAAGTGACAACAAACGATCTAGATTGAAATAATTTATCACACTTTCCAGAATATCCAATTTAATAAACTAAGGCCACAAATCAAAAGTCGAAACGCGATTTCAATGGCGCAAAACCGAGCAATACCCGAATCCAAATTTTTGTTGCCATAACAAATCGTTGAGAAACGTTCGCGAATCGCCTCTTTTGTTACCTAATTCGAAGCTTATGTCCGTAACACAGCTGCGTCCAATTTATTGCTTAACCTTTCCTCCTTTGCAGATGGAATTGAAGACGATAAATTATACTTCAAACCCAAATAAGGCCCGTAAGTTACGATCCTCGCAAATACCCGTCTAATGGTCGATCAGCTCAGATAAATTAGATAGGTCCGTGTGAAAAACAAACGGATCACAGATATCCACATTTTACTTCTTTCTCTATTCCTTTTACTGTGCGACATATTCTTCGATATCTAATATTCTTAAGAGTAAGGTAGTGAAAGGCATGAAATTTTCCTTTTTTATTAAATTTTTTTGTAAATGTTATTTAATTCATAAGTTATTCTGGTCAACTTATATACATGTACATATTCTAATAAATCTGTAACTGATCAATTTCTATATATATAGAATGTCTATAAGTATATATACAATATAGAAGATACTTTTGGAAAACAACTAACATATGTCTTTATTGACAGGACAGAACCTAATACAATTTTCTGTTTGTCTGTGCGTTGGTACACCCTTATCTCGAAAACAGCTTAACCATAGACGCGCAGGGCATTTAAATGTGCCTAGGCAGACCGCGCCATACCACTATTTGCCATCACCGGGTTTTGTTGGCCCTTCCTTCACCCTATATCCGGGGTCGGGAAAAGTATCCTTACTCCGCCCCGACGCGGTCAGAAAATTTAAAGGAAAGTAAAAAGAAAATAGTTTCAGAAACATAGAAATCCCGATGTAAGTGGAACTCACATGTATATGGCGAAGGATATCGAATAGGATTTAAGTGAGGCTAGAAAATGTTTGATGGGGCGTGGCCAGAACTATGTAAAGAAAACCTGGCAAATCCGTAAATATAAGATCCACGGGAAGTCGTAGGCCGCAGTCGCTCATTGCAAATATGATTATAACATTCAAAAATGAACTCAATGTAATGGGACAACATTTTAAATTATATACAACAGAAGAGAAAGTGGGTAAACGAAATAAATTGTATATGTATGGTATTCCCTTTAAAGGTTAATATCGCAGTGATCAAACTGGAACATAATAAATTATGTATGCAATGTCGGGAGAGATTATGTATCGTCACACCGAAAGCACATTGGACACGCAAATCACTGAACTTGTATTACCTCGCAAGAAATCTTCATGATAGAGAAAATAAATACATAACTATAACTATGAAGTACTATATTGGCGCGCGTAATTTACGTTACGTTGACTGTTTACATTAATAAATACATGTCACTTCTATTACACGTGAGGCTAGGCACTGACTAAAGATTTCCGACAGCTACTGTCATCGCGAGTTTTATTCGCAACTTGTACATTCATTAAAGTTATACATACCTACTCATCTGTCAATTATTAATGTTATTCGCCATTGATCGGCAACTCGAATGCCCAGCGTGGAAACTGTGGGCATAACACCTAAGGGAAGGCCTATATCCAGCAGGGGACTGCAATAGGCTAAAGATGATGATTCACCATGTATAGTACTACTAACAATAGAAAATGGCACATAAAATATATCCAATACATCTGTATTCTCGCCATGAAGAATACTAGTTGAACCTTAATACAGAGTACATGTTACATTGTTTCAAGTTTCAAAGCAAACATTTGGAATCGTCGTGCGTGTGATGTGTTCCTTGAGCGCCTACATGATTGATTCGCATAACAAGCCCCATTGAATCCCATTGGCGTGGTTCGTGAGCCAAATAACACGCTTATTATGGATCATTTATTCTATTCTGGTCTTAATCAATCCAAAATGAGAGGATATTACTGTTTTGAGATTATATTGATGTTAAGAAGGAGACTTAATTGATCCGTAGTACGAGTACAACACAAGCGAACTAAGCTCTTCTATTAAGCTTAATAGTACCTTGTTAAATATGTATGTATAATTAACATGTATTGACTTCGCGTGTAGCGTCAGCCAGGTGAGTGGTCGTATCGTTAGCTACGTTAGTTATGTGAAATATGATTAATTTTGCGTCCAATCTGAAAAAATCGGTAACATCAAAAATTTATTACATACGAGTATAACAAGTTTTTGATGAATTTCAACCCATTGCTATTTCATGAGAACTGAATACCTAATAATCTTGATGCTTTCAGTATAATAAAACTTACTTAGCAAAACCTAAAAACTGTTTCGTTTTACTTGAACAAGAAAATCACCTCATTTTACGACACAATGCTTTCCAGCTTATGAATATAATATCCTAATATTTTTTCATTTTCTTTTTAGCCTGAATTATGAAAACACGTAGTAATTTTCATTTGCAGCAAGAATGGTTCTAAATTAATTTAACTAAAACAATTAGAGCGGCTTCGTCTATAAGCATTCTGAATTTTTCACGAGACTGTTTGAAAATTCTTTTGTTATCGTCACTATGCAGAAGTGGAACCAAATTAGATAATTCTAGAATTTCTCGACAATAATCCACTAATTACCAAGATGAACTTTTATACAGATTTGTTTTATATATCGATTGCGTAGTTACGAGTACATTGTAAGATTAAAAGTTCAGTATTCCTTAGATAAGTAGGAATAATATATAGCGGATGTAGTCATTGTAGGAGAGCAACAGTTCCAAAATTATGATGAATGATGAAAATGAATTTTCCACCATTTGAATCAGACCACCATAAGAATCAGAATCAAGAACTGATTTAAAAGAAATTATCGTAATTATCGTAAATTATCGTATTCCCCAAATACATTCGTTATTTTGGCTTACATCAAAATTTCTACAAATAGTTTTGTGAGCTTCATATGTGACTTATTCTGTGAATTGATAACAGCAAATAAATATAGCAACTATTAATTCAGTTAACACATTGCAACCTTGTATTGACTTGTACTTTGTCTTTCTTACTTATATTGTTCACGTACAAAACGTTCCTTTGTATTGTTGCCATGTCCCATGTAGTACCATTGGTCGTAAAAGTCTATGGCATATAATTTATTCATGGGTCGTTTCTCCTAACGGCGTGTAGAATCTCACCGAAACATCAAGTATAAAGAAACGCCAAGTCTAAGCAAAACTGCGGTAAATATAACACAGCTATTTTCATTTGCCATTTGCCTATAAGACAATGCCAGTAATTTAATACTGAATCAGTTTTAAAGATGATATCAGATTAAACCACGAAGCATGCATTAATTACGATATTTATTAGATTTCGACCAAAAGATATAGGACTTGTCAAAAATAGGGTCGTGAATCGTTTTTATTGTATCGACTGGTTAGTACTTGGCCGGGCCACTACCGGGTTCAAACATACGCAGAATAGTGAAAATACCGTGGCGAATCCCTTCAAATTTATTGTTTGCCCTTTCGCTTCACAAATGGAGACGTCGACAACAAATCGTCGAGTTCGGCACCAATAATCAAACCTCTTTCAATTTGGCGGAAAACGGTCAGAACGAAGCATTACATACCCCTTTTATGCGATGTTTGAATGATGACTTGTTTACTCGAAGTGCCTTTTTGTCCCTAAGCGCTTAAATCTCTCAAGTGTTATTCCTTATAAGTCATATCGAAGTGAACATAATCGTTACTTTTACGAGGGTGCAGAAGGGACTCACGTGAATAATGATAATATTGCTGATACTGCTATAGTAATAACACAACCCACGTTCTGAATTTGTTTTAGTAATCAATGTCGTACCTCGATTAATTGTCATTCAAGTTTAGCTTCTGGTTTATTCTTTTTTAACGTACTTAGTCCAGGAGACAGGTCTGATGTCGTTTGTCACCGCGGCGGACGACGCCGCATAGCAACGAGATTTCGGGTTTCGAGGATTCCCTCTTTACCCGGACAGACTCAGGAGGTCAACTGCCCCCCGGTGATTTCAACCCGCCTTTGTTGGTTGCCGGTGTTGGTGCCGTGGTCGTCACTCACCGATTTGTGGCTGTTAGGCCTCGTCCAGCCCCTCTAGCTTCCGCGGAAACAGGCGCCCACGAGGGGGACAATTTTGAAACAGTTCACCTGATGATAAGTGGTCACCGTTGCTTATGAAATAATCTAGTAGAAATCATTTTCAGTACCTCAGTAGTGGCCTCTATCGGCTTTAAAGCGCTTTTCTTGAACTCTATGTCATAGTCTCCCGGGATAATCTCATATGGAGGCTCTTATCATGAATTATCTTGGTTTCTCACTTTTGCGCAACTGACTGCTAATGAATGTATCAAATTATAATACTTTATAAATTTCAACTATTACATTTTTTTCTGTCTCCGCCTGTTATAGAACTTGCAGCGTCGTTGTCATAATACCTTAAGTAAAGTGTTCTTACTTTTATATATAAACGCAAAACGTAACATCATGCCTGTTATCTCCGAAGAGGTAGGCAGAGGAGTGTAGTACACTCCTACGTTTCACCAATTACGTTTACGTCCCACTATGGAATAGATGGTGAGCCTATGGGCATGCACCGGGCACAAATCCAGATTCCGAGCCACTAATAGAAAATCTAATTTAGAAAAATTCTATATTGCTCAACTCGGGAATCGAACCCAGGACCGCTCTTCGGAAGTCGCAGTCGCATTTGCAACTAACATGATCAAAGAGGCACATTTTTACTGAGAAACACGGAAAACCGCTGTTGATCATGACACAAATGTTTCTCCTACTTGTCCATCAAAATGGATGGAGGAAACCAGTAAACCCTGGCACCGTGACCAGGGTCGCTGAGCCTAAACCAACAGACCATTGAAGAAAGTAAACAATCAAAATTGAGTTAAATACTCATAGAGAGCAATTTATGGACAGGGATAAATGAATTTAATCAAAGGAGGCCTGGCGCAAATTTATCAAATCTCCAGCGAATTTGCGACTATCAATCGCACTGACAATTAAACCTCACGGAGGGTTAGATCCGCCATTATTAATTTGAATTGAACACATTTGATTCAAATCGACTTTGGCAGAACACATTACCATGTTTAAACATTTTTGGTATGAGTTCGTGCGTAGTTACAAATGAGTTTCCAAAATTTACACAAATTTCGTTTGAATTCCATTCGGGGTTGGAAAAGATAAATAGTCCTTGATGCCATGATTTTGATATGAAAATGTTACAAATATTTCGTCTTTCCAGTAAAAATAACAAACCTAAAGGAAGCGACAACACGCATTAAATATTATTTGTATTATATGAATGCAATTTATGGGTAACAGTATTTTATTCTGAATACGATTAAAATACGTATACTATCTGAAACCAACCTGAACTGGGCTAAATTCCAATAATACTTGTCTTAGTGCACTTATACTGGATATTAAACCGGCGTGCGTGTACGTATATGAAGAGAGTGATGAATGTGGAAGAGGCACGACAGGCATGCAAGAATAGAGATATTTGGCACTCTGTGCTCTCTGCCCAACCCGCAAGGGACTTGGCGTGAAGATATGTATGTGTTAAATAGCTAACAGTAACAACGCACAAATGCAGAACATGAAACAGTTTTGTGCTACAATCTTGTCGTGTGCTCTTCCATTTCCTAAATCCCTATGTATCCAAATTACACTTCATTTATTATTTTTAACGTATTTTATAACTTAAAATACACAAAGTCAAAATGACGAACAGCAATCATTGAAATATCAATACGGAAAAGTTTTAAGTGCTTCGAAATTGGCTAAAAGCACCAATGCGAAACTTCCTTGCAAATAAGTGAGATATAAGTGAGATTAATATACGAAAATGGAAAGCGAAGTTGGATAAACAAATATCTTCGCAGCGTATGATGTCGGAGGCAGATCGTAGAATCCGACCAAATACGATGAACCCAGAAATTTTGTATAGAAAGCAATATCAAGGCCAACATTTTGATCTATATCTTTTATTCCGTTATTAAAGCACTTAAGAGGCCTAAATTGCTTAAAATTGGCAACTTGTTTTTACAATTAAGCAACACCAGACTCATTCATTGCAACTCGTTATTCAAATCTGTGGGCAATTCATGATATGTCAATATTGTAAGATTATACGTAAATGTACATCGGCAATTCATTTTTATATTCTTCATTATTTTATCTGGTCGTTTTAAGATATCTCCGATTGTTACTGCCACTGATATATTGATGTGCCTTTTGCGCCGAAAGTCGAATAACTCAAGTTCATTTCAATTCACCCTCCTCTTCATCAGAGTAAGCTTGGATATACACTCGAAGCGTTGGAATTTGTAGCGAAATGTTAGTAAATTATTTGTAACAATATATTGTACTCTTCAAACACAATCACATGTATTTTGCTAATAAATAATGTCATTTATTGTTTTTGCTTAAAGCTTAAAGCTTTTGCTTAAAGCATTACTTTTAGATAACTTTAAAAAAAATGCCCTTTTGCTTTAAATCTAACGTTGAATGCAATGCAATGTAATGTAAACGTTAGTAACGAACAAAAAATAAATATTAATTTACGTACCTCTCTACAAATGTGCGTTTTAAGGTTAAATATAATTTGTTATAACGGTGAAGAAAAACGTCGTGAAGAAACCTGCACACCTTATAGTTTATAAATATAATGTTCTCTAAAGGCGTTTGAAGTCTGCCAACCCGCATTTGACATTTGACACAAATGAAGCTGTATATTTACAATTTATTATAATGGCCTATGTCCAGCAGTGGGCTGCAGTAAGCTGACGATAATAATGATTATGATTCACAATTACTTATGCATAATTACTTAGTTCATCTCTTGAAGACTGAGTTGGTTAACAACCTCCGGCATATTGACTTCCAATTAAATTCTTATCTTATTGTAGGCAAATACATCAAAGCAATATTCATATTAATTACAGCCCTTAATTATTTACGGTTGATTTGTCTTGCTCATAAAAGTTTTACGCAATATAATTTGGACTTCAAAAACATTCTATTAACGATTTAATTATTTTTTATTTTATCGTCAGTGCTTTTGTGTGAAATGTCAAGGAAATATAATTAATTCAATTAGCATCATGACGAGAAAGCAATTTCAAGAAAATTTTATATCATAATTGAATTTCTTTCATGAAAATATTAACGACCACCGAATAAAGCAATTTTAAGTTTCAGAATTCTTAATTTTGTTTCAATTAACTTTCAATTAAATTGTTCACATTTTTTTTACAATCATTCATATTTAAAACGTAACATCACGTCTATAATCCCCGAAGAGGTAGGCAAAGGAGGGTAGTACACTACCGCGTTCCACCTGTTGCTTTTACTTCCCTCTTCGGAATAAGGGGTCAGCCTATTACCACATTCGTGTCACAAACCCAGACTTCGAGACACTACGAGAAATTTTAGATAGAAAAATTCAATAGTAACTGTCCCGGTATTCGAACCCAGGACCTCTCTTTCCGGAGTCGCGCCGGCAACCGATCGTCAAACACGGCAGTCAAAATGTAAATATTTAGAATAAATTAAGATACTATCTTAATAAAAAAAAATATTACACACACATAATTCCCATCCCAACAGTCTAAAAACTTATACTTTGGTTAAGTTTAAGCACTTCCTATCATTCGAACGTTATTTAAAAGCTCTCAGGTTTGATTAAGATTGCGACTTTATTTAAATTCTTAGAAGATTACGTGATTTTTATTGCAAAAAGTTTGAAATGTTTTCATATGATACGCTATTCCATCCCTTAAATGTAAATAGTATTTACCGTGAACTAACTGATTAATCCCCTGAGTACCGGAGATAAGCAAGAGGCTCTTACTCGCGTCTTAAGGAGGCTTAAAACGTCCTTCATTATACTGCGTCAGTATGATTTAATAAAGGTGTGTTCAAATATCAATTTGTTACAAAAATCACCAATAAAAAATCATTATTCTTTATTGTACACTAAAAATAATAAAACCAATACAATAGAAATTGGATGAAATTGAAAGACATGTCAGCCGTATCGCTAACAAGTTTAACGTACTGAAACAACCTCTGAATCACAGTTAATGTGTCTGGAATCCAAAAAAAAATTAAATTTAACATTCTAGAATAATAACGAGTAGTTCTTACATATTTGTAAAACGCTTGATATTAGTATGCCATTAACTTGCATTGTCTCTGTCAAATAATATTAAATCTTCATTGCTTCATCATTACCATTTTCAACTTATAGAAATCCTTTGTCGGACACAGGCCCCGCTGAGGGCTTATGTCCATATTCTGCACACTGGTTATAAAGGTTGGGAATCGCAGAATACAATTTCTCGCACCGGCTACGCTGTTGCCCATAGACCGACAGGGCATTTAGCTGTGCCTAGGCAGACCGTAATTGTTTGATGTTTAAATATAAAAATGTGTTCCACCTCAAATACATTGCCTAAAAGGGCCAACTATTCTCAATATTGAACAACCGATCGACATTTACTAAGTTTATTCAAAAATTGCATAAATACGCCATATTAATACATCATACCAGTACATTTACGAATACGATGTGTAATCAAACAAAACTTCCTCTTAACCCGATACTAAAATACAATGCAATATTTCTCTAAATAAAACAATTTCAAAACGTCGAAGTCCTGTAAGAGAATGCGATACTCAAATGTCAGTACAATATTTTCAATTTCACGATCAAAATATATTTATTTATGTGTGTTGTTCTCGCGGAACAAGACACGTAGAATTCTGTACGATGTGTAAGACGTGACATGTCCGTAATGCTGCCAAGTGCTTAGTGCATTTTAAATGTGAGCTTTTATTTATTTAAACTTTCGTAGCACCTCAAGCTAAGGAAACAAGTACGTACTTAATGCCTAATGCTATTCTTTACCAGTCAACCCTGGGTGATGTATTGAGCATGGCGTAGGTGTAGATTTTACTCCAATACCTTTACATTGTAAGCTTTTTACAGTTTGGGCGTATATTCACTTGAATAAAAATAAGATACCTCTATAAACAAAGTAGATTTACAAAAATTGTTTGATTTTAAGGAGGAACAAGGAAAAGACCTATCTTTTCCTCCTACTCATAGTAAAAAGAAAATTATCGAGAATAATATTTTGCAATATTTCAGGAAGTTCCGTATATAAGAGCATCCACTTTATTACAGTTTTTTTAGTCATTTTGAATGGGGAATAATAATCGCTTGGAAATAAATACAATCAGCGTCAATTAGCGATGATAGCTTAAAGATTCAGATTTTAGCTTTCCAGTCCAAAGTTCTAGAAAACAAAACAAGGCTTAAATATAATTCGCTCTTATGGGAAAGCTTGCAAATCATACATTTCGCTGTAATGTTTCCTGAGGCGAGTGAGTACTGACAACCAACACCTCAGAAGAATGGTATTCTATGAAATGACAGAGATCTGCCATTGTGTTTGCGTCACGCTAAAACTACTGTATAAGTTTCCATATTTTCTCTTTAACGATTTTATAAGAATAGCAAATATAGTTTTCTTCTCGGCACGGGTATCGGTTAGCATACTATATAATGGACAGAACGATTCCTTTTTAACGAATTTACTAGTAACAATTGTAGAAACCAAATCAAATAAATAAAAATAATAACTAACTTTAGTCCGATACTAATTAAATATACGTTTTAATTTACGTAAACGGATGGCGTGGTTAATTAAAAGTTAAAACATTATTTCGCATTGAAGTAATTTCATTTTAAAACTTTTAGTTAATCTTACGATATAATACATAGTAACGTAAATACATACTCCAAATGATATTGATAAGTGCGCGGCGTTATAGCAAATAACAAAGGAAAAATTTTATTTCACCTGCGAGTATTCAGATAATTACTTATGTGTGTATGTAGTTCTTAAACAGTCTTACCTTTAAGAATATAGATTCAAGTACTGTAACATAACTTGAAGTATTAACGTGGTTTTGCGCCCACAAAACCTACCCGTTCCATCTGCGACCGTCCGGGACGTCGCGTGGAAATTTTGCTTTTTAAATAAGTTGATCCTTGCCTCTGCATGTATAGGGTTGTCGAAAACAAAGAAGAAAGTTTTACGCAATAAAATAACTCCAAGTAGTTAACCGTATTTTAATTGTTATGCATTAATTACTTACTGTATTACAAAAAAAAATCCTTACCAATATTATTAATTGCGAAAGTAACTCTGTCTGTCTGTCTGTCTGTCCCGATGTCCTTTCTTTGGGCCTAAACCACGAAACCGATTTGGA
>DWTO01004974.1:0-11083 GCA_018244755.1 Jemadia pseudognetus
TTTTTTTACACCCAGACACAGAACAAATACCTGTGCTCTTCACACAAATATTTATTCTGGGTGGGAATCGAACCCACAACCCCTCGGCGCAACAGTCAGGTTCGCTAACCATGCACCAACGGACCAGTCAATGTCGTAGTACGTCAATGTTTGTACGTTAATGTCGTAGTACGTATCTTAACAAAAAATATAGCCAAGTGGATGCAGGTAGAGTCGAATCCCTCTAGCATTTTAACATTTACAATAGATTGTTGAGATATCTTATCGAGGAAATTTCACACGCTCCACGATGTCGATATTTTAGCTTACGTCATGTTACATTGTTTTTTTTTTCTGTTTTGACAATTGCAATATGGCTAGGTGATTACGGTTTACTAAATGTTATATTTCATTTTAAGAATTTGTAAGCGTATTATATTAAGTGATAATTATTAAAATATTTAATGTTTAAATAAACCGTTAACGAACGATTTGTAATCTTCACGCCTGCATCTCTCCGATGAGGCAGACAGAGGAGTGTAGTATACTCCCACGTTTCGCCAGTTACGTTTACGTCAACGGCTACAAATAAAGACTCAGAAATACCACTGCCAATAGCCGAATTAGTTAATAAATCAATGTTTAAAATGTAACAATGCACTGTGACAAAATATGGTTTCTAAACGCTCTATGTCTTTAAAGCTATAAACGTGACAATATTTATTACAATCTTAATTTTTTCAAACGAAATAATTGCTCAACTTATAAAACTGCAGAACACGATTGATTGTAACTTATCTCGAGGGCACATTTTTAGGTAATAGCGTTTTTATATGTATTACAAAAAGTTTTTTTCTCACCCTTTTATCGTCCCACTGTTGGGACACGGGTCTCCTCTCAGATTGAGAGGGTTAAGACCATAATCTAGAAAAGGTAAATATTGAACGTAACGTAAATAAAAGATAAGGTAAATACTGAGCTTTAATAATGTTATTTTATATAATACTCTATTATGCAATAAACATTTCGCCTTCTCCACTATTACTACTCACTACTTCCAGCCCGACTGGGAATCTAATGTAAGTCCACCAAAGAAGTAAACCGCGTGGTAACTTGTGTAAAACAAAGCCTTTAAATTTATATAATATTAATAAATAAATTGTCACACAGTATGTATTAAATTTACGTGCTACTAAACGTCGTGTTTTCGTAAGTTAGTTTATAGAAAAATACAGTTGTTTTTATAACTAAGTAAACATCTTAACAAAGTAAATTCCAATTCAATCGCCGACTATATTGGTCGAGTAAGTTATAACTTATAACAATATTGCATCACGAATATTCTTTGTTACAACAATGAATACTCGTGATGCAATATTGTTAAGTGTTATTTAAAATCAAAGCAACTTCCAATCACGCAGGCCACTCGTATTGTTTCCTACACAAATCCCATGCGGTTCCGACTCGTCGTAACCATTATTGAAATTATTGTGAAGTAACTACAATCCGCTGTTAGAAAGTTGCTATCGGCTCAATCTGAGCCATATTCACGCATTGTGCGAGTTATCCGCACCAAAGTCATGCTCTGTGTCCGCTAGTTCATTATCCGGGCACAAATGCTTTATACACGGGTACGAAATACACAGTTAACACGTGCGTTTTAATTTTGAACAGTCATTTTATTATTGACTTTTTTATTATTATTAATGACTGCTTCGTTGATAGAGTGTCGGAAGTGCGACTGTTGATCGAGGGTTGTTGGCTTCGATTCCCTGCTCGGGTAGGATCGGATTTTTTTGACATAGAATTTCTAGTAATACATAGCTCGGGATTCGTGCTCCGTGTATGGCAATAGGCATACGCCCTATTCCATCCTTTGTCTACATCTTCGAGGATTACAGGCGTGATGTCACGTAAGAGAAGACACAAATGTGGTACAATGGAAATGTCAATTTTAATAATGACAAGTAGTAGTACATTTCCGAGGCACAGAGGCATGAGACGTAAACGATGAAAGAGGCGAAACATGTTCCAGAGTAGACTATAAATTTTACTTGATCTATTTAGCGATGTCCGTTAATATTAATAAAAGCAATGACAAGCCAATGCAATGAGCATATATTTAAATATGTAGTCATAGTTGAACTCGACACAGATGTGAATACTGGCCAAAGTTTGCTCGATAGTTGATTGGAACATTTAGGTCATCTAACATTAACATGCCAAATGTTCATACACCACGGTCATATGGATCAGTCATCTCGTTAGGTTTGGTTAGGGCTGCCAACTGTCAAATTGGCTACTGCTCAGAACATAGATATTTTAAGATATTAAAGGATTGATTTGAACTGTGAGCATTAGAAGCTTCTAGAGTTTTTGTTATTAAACAACGAACAAACTAAACAGAATGGACGCCATCATTTCATAAATGTACCGTTTAAGCTTTTTAAAGACTGCAAGTCTAATTGCTGAGACCTTATTAGATACAGGAAGACTTGAAACGTACATTATTATACTGCTCCAATGCACAGATGGCAGTGTTTTTACTATTAATTCAATATACAGTATATTGTACGACAACCCTATTTCCGCTTATTTTAAAGGACACACCAAAACCTCTCCGCCTCGCTGCCTCCTCGCATCCCACGTGAGCTTGGGCAACTGGAGCCTTGGGCCGGCGCCAACGTGATCTAACTCTTACTTTCATTGTCCGACTAGCTCGATCACAATGATACCACCGTTTATGCCCTTCTACAGACATCTGACGTAAGGCATGCTTACAAAGTAATACACATACATTATGTATAGCGCTCTTTGTTAATGTGGGCTGCAATCAATTGGTGTGATTTCTTCATTGCTTTATCTTTGTTCATAAAGATCTTAACACTGTCCACATTATTGTCCTTTATGCGAGCGTATTCTGTACAAAGTACTTTGCTTTCTCTACTTTGTTTTTTGCAGTGGTTTTAGCCATTTGTTTGTTAGATAATCTTTACATTGCGTTTTTGTCTATGGTCTTCATTTCTATAGAATTTTGACGTTCGTGACGCTTAACACAAAACGTGTAGAACTGGGTTATAGCGTGAACACAGTGCTAGACAAATTAGGTGTTCACCAAAAATATACAAGACAACCTACATTAGGCGGTGGCTATACACAACGGGTCTGTCTTGCTGTGTGGAAAAATCATTGTTAACATACTGGTTTCGATCTGAATAATATACATTCATCTTTGTTCACTGTATTGGATAACCCAAATAATTATTTACTCGGACTACCTGAAGGTACTTGGAAATACCTGGAGTAAAATGTAATAAAAGTGGCCAAAAGGAAAAACCATTATGAAATTTTTGGGGATACCGAGTATAAAGAGAATAACTTTTTTTTACGTAAAACCTTTCAGATTGGTTTTATTCTTCTTAAGTCGTGATATCTTAATACCGTTAACGTGTTTCGACTAAAAAGGTATGGCAGAAAGACACAAAAATGTAGAACTTTCTAGTTTTAAGTCTTAAAATTCGAAAAACATTTTATATAAAAGTCCTATTTATTTCACACGTTTGTTGATATTTAATATCCATTTCAGTCATTTTTTTTGTCAGTGTTGTTCAACAAGTATTGATATCTGTATTAAATAAACAGTTACTTACATTGCAATGCTGTAATGTATTAGTTTCTTGCAATCAACTCGGACTATAAAAAGCATTAAGTGTTTATGTATCTTTACTGTGCATCATTGCATTGTGCCATATAATTACAGCAAACAGCTTCAGACTAGACACAAGCACTTAAACACAGAATTGATTTGCATTTTCTTTATTTTATAACACATTAGCAATTTATATTACGTTCAGTACCTAGTTATATGAAGTTAGTTATTTGAAGTTATAGTTATTTGAGGAAGAATAATTATATGGAGAAAATTGATTTTTTTAATTCGATGTTATATAGTGATTAAAGTCGCAATCTACATATTTGACTGGGTACACACGAAACAAATATTATCTATTTAAGAAGTCCAACATGAATACATAGATATAGGTAATATAATGCTATATAATTATGTAGCATTTTTCGTTATTAACATAGAAAGGAAAAAGATACTATATCGCTTATGATACTTAGCCAGTGATTTGGCAAGGATGCTCGTTTGCTACATATTTAGAATCACGGCATGTATAATAAAACTTGCCTTATTGATCGCTGAGTTTCGGAAGGAGATAGCATATCCCCAAGAAGAATAATTAGTTCTCGATACTCCTTTACGTACACCCTTGATTATTTAAGTAACTGCCAATTAAGCTTTAAATTAGGCAATCATCTACTTCATCTTATTTCGTGCGGTTTACATATGTGAAAAGATTACGTTCTTAATAATTATGATCAGTTTTAACATAATCAATAAGGCTCTGTAACATAGTGGGACGTAAACGTAACTGGTGAAACGTGGGAGTGTTCTACACTCCTCTGCCTACCTCTTCGTGGATTACAGACGTGATGTGACGTTTTTTATGAACCAAAAAATGTTATACAATTAGTTCGCTAACAGCTAATTTTTTCCTTTGTTATTATGCTTAAATTGAAAAGGTGTATGGAATTGTGTGTGGATAATTAAGTGGGGGTAAACAAATAACAATAGGAGCTCGTATTGAATAGATACATTTCCGATAGCGGTGGTGTACCGAGATAGGTTCGTGTGGCGCGCCGTTTTGAAGCGCTTTCGACGACCACCCAGCCGTGCTGCTTTCTATCCGAGACAGCGTACCATGGCATTCCACAGATTTACCACTGAAATATAGTTACTCACAATACATCGACATATTAGTATTTTGATATATGTATACGTAATTAGCTTCGGCGCGCAGCTACACGTAGTAAAATTGATAATGCTAAATCAGTTATTCATTATGTATTACGATAGCTGTAACTAATATTAAGTGGGCTGAGTTCGATTCAATTGTAAACAAATACCTACTCGTATGTATTGAAGTGTATATTTTTTATGTGATGTTAACTAAATGGACTTTAAAATATATCGAAGAACATTGATCGAGTGATAAAAGGAACAAAGTAGTGAAAGAATAAATGAATAAATATATGAATTAACCGCAACAATAACAATAGAAAATGGCTACTACATGTAATTTACTACAGGTTACATTACAAGAGCGTAGGCTTAGCGGAATTCATACGGTTTCTTCCACGAAGTAGGTGTATAATGTAGCATTATTTTAAGTAGGCATGCAATAACGTATTGCTCGTATCCATTGTTATTAAAACCCGTTGGTATAATTTCTTTTCTAACAACAAATTAACAAAACGTAAATACATAACGTGGCAAGTGTAATCTGCCTATGCTCTTTTATCCTATGTATTGTGCAAACTGAATATGAATTTGTGAGATCTAATTAATTGTTTACGATTTGACGTGTAGCAAATATGCTTTTAATTTAATGTATTATAATACATAATTCATAAAGAATTCATAAAACGGTCGAATTGTTTAGAATTCTCTGAGTTCTTTTAATTTAAAAATTCCCCGTAGTACTAGCTCGAAGTATGGATTTGCGCGCGGATATGGCTATAAGTAACCCTTATTCCATAGAATATATGAGAACAGGTAAAAACTGCGAGTACTACCTGTGCTTGCGCCTTCTGAGAAATACGGACGTGAGATTAAAAATATATCTACTCGTTTACGTACTAATATGTATGTATTTAGTTTATTCTTTCAAAGCTGTCGTAATAAAGGGTGCAATGCTTTGAATGTTCTTTTGCTGGGTTTCCTCCATAATACGAAAGGCATTAAAGTACAGCTGCAGTACGGATTCGGTAAAAATGCTGCTATATGTTATATAATGAAATTGAATAATTCATATTTTATAGTGTCATTCAATTACAGCTGTTTAACAGCAGTTTGTAGTTCCAAACCCTATTCCGTAGCAGCAAAAGTATTTGTATCTTGAATTTCGGTTACTTTTATAGTATCAGGACATATTACCACTGTTATCTTATATGAGTTTTTGTTAATTATATCCAATGCACAGAAATAAAATTAAGCTTCAAGATTTTTTATAGAAGACGTATACAATCTTAGATAAGACAATTAAACAAGTGGCAAATGTATTTAACTATTCAATGTGACTCACAAAAACATCAACTTACGCTCTACACAAACGTACGTGAACTCCTTATCATGAATATTATGATGTAACTGTGTACTACTGTAGAATATAAAGTCGATTTAATTTGTCTGTGCGAATATTTGACCAGCTATTATACTGCGTCTTAATGTACCTTAGCAATTACATGTCTGTCACTAAATAATGAATACATTAAATTTATAACCAATTTTATCTGTAGGCAGCACAAAAGTTAGTACAAAAAGGGTCGATATCGGTAACTAATACATGTTATAGTTATCTGTAAACGTCGGTCAATATGATAAACCATTGGTCACCTAGTATTCAAGATGCTAGGAAGAATTGAATTAATTTACATGTACACGTTACTGATTAAGTGCCTTATGAATCTAAGCAGTGTTAGCTAACACGCAAATCGTTGCTTGTCTATTACTCTCAGGCGTTGGGTTTGTGGTCTGCAAAATAATTTTATTGCCTTTTTATTTATGTGTGTTTTGGCTGTTAAGTAGTAGTAATTATTGATTTAATTGTTACGATTTGTACTGTACGTTTTGTTTTAATCATATTTATTATACATTTCAGATTGGGGCGTCAGTAGCGAGCCTGGAGAAGCGAGCGAACCGGAGGCCGGTCGCATGCGTCCCGAAGATTATCGTCTCGTGTTCCTCAGTTCGGATTCATCGTGCCGGGAGGATACTGAAGACTCTTCATCGACGGCTTCCTCTGCTGCGCCCCCCGCGCCCGACGACTGCGACTGGGACTACTTCGAACCCGGCGCGGCGGCGGCGCAGCCCACCTTACCATCGCCTAGACACATCCCGCAAGCTTGCCCACGAGCGTGTTCCTGCGGAGCTGAACCACGAATAGTTGCAGTTCCTGTTCCCGTGCCCGTACCTGTACCAGCCGCGCTCTGGCCTGCTCTACTCGCCTTTCCAACACAAGCACCACCTACGCCACACTGGAACACCTATCCGGGCTTCCCTCCTCTAGATGCCGCTGCACTCGCTCGACTCACAACAGCCGCTGCCGTGGCCGTTACCGCCGCCGCCACCGCTTCCGCCTCCGCGATGCCGCAAAACAGACTCGAGATGACCGTCGAACGAACTGATAAGGCGATACAGTCCGAATGTGTTCAAGCGCCGGAGCCCCGAGATAACGATAAGCATGATAACAATATCGAACGCACAGTCGAACGTGGCACATCAGACGAAATCAAAGTAATCGCCGAGGAGGACGATTTATCAATTGTATCCGAACTGCCGGATATAATGCCTGACCACTTAGACGCCGAGAAAGCATTCCCCTCATCTAATGAGTCCGCTAATTCCAGTGATTCTGAAGCGGAAGTCGCTCATAGAAGTTATGATCTACGAAGCGGTGCGCCTGAAGAGCCAGCGACGTCAGACGAAGATTCTGAAGACTCGGGAGGTGGCGGTGGACAGTTTTCTCGTGTTTTCGTAGTTAACCCTGCTGACTCTTCATCAGACTTAGAAGATAACGCGGACAGTAGCGGTATAGATTGCGATGACTCCTACGATAAAAAATCGGACAGCTTAGAAATTATAGCCGTGGAAATGATAATGCAAAATGAAAATAACTTGAATATGGAATCGAACGACAGTAATTCTCAAAACAATAATGATGTCGTCTTGTTAGAATCAGTTAGTTTTAGTGAAGAATGTCCTGTAATTTTATATACAAATGTGGATGAAGGAAGCAGTGACAGTGTAATGAAACGTTCTAATTTTATTAAGTTCTGTGATGAAAATATGCTGCAAAGTGAAACCTGTGAAGATTTTAATAGTTTTAATGCAACCTGCAGCGACAATTTAGATAATGAAGATTATTACATTGATAAAGATAATAAACGTAGTCGAAGTGTGTCCGAGAATATAGAGTACGATTCATTGGATAACTCAGCTAGTATGGACAGAAATATGAAAGTAAAAGTCTCAGTAGAGTTGCCTAATGACCATTACAATAAGAACGAATTTACAATTAGCGATACGTCGCTTGGATACTCATCAAAACCGTCACCGTCCCCCGAGCCAAAACAAGAGCCCAGCTCACCGGCTATTGATAAAATAGACTTGTTTAAAGGTATTGAACGGACGCTTAGTGAGTTGTTAAAGAAAGAATTATTAGACGATCAGGGGGAGGAGAAAATGCACGGTCCGCGGCCGGTCTGCACTACGGACACGGAGGGGGGCGCGGGCGCACCTGCCGCGACAACAGTTTGCCGCTCGCGCACGGCCGGTGTGGACGGGTCCGCGCGTTTCACTAGCCGCGTTATGATAACGCACGATCGTGTCTCCGTGGTCACATCAGACACGACACAGCTCATGCGTGATATTACAGTGCATCACACAAACTCACAAAACGAAACGGAACCCAGCTCGGACGTGCAAGAGAACGAAATTAACGAACGAATATCCGACGACGAATCGCCGCAGCCTTCGGGTGGAGTGACTGTTGTCAGTAATGCCGACACTCTCTCGGCCGTCGTATGCCTGGAGGAGGGGCTAGCTGACGACGACTCGTGGGTCGAGGACGTGAGCCATGACGACGATGAGGGCACTTCGATCTCCGATAGTGATTCGGGAGACGAGGCCTCGTTACCCACCCGAGAGGGTGACTTTTCTTATTGTAGACGTTCATTGGACTTCACATTACACACAATTGTCGAGGAAAGTTGTGAAGAAAGCGAAACAGAACAAACGCCAAAGAAGCCGCGTCCTATATCTGCGACTGAGTTAGAAAAATACTTCTTCTTTGGCTTAGGCGAAGGACGAAGCACTCGCGAAGATGAAGATCCAGTTTCAGAAACGTCAAGTGTGTGTAGTGAAGGTGGTGAATCTATTGTAGATAATGAACAGCCAAAACGCAGTGGTGATAGTGAGGAAATGGCTTCATCTCGATTGGAAAAATATTTTTTATCCGGCTTCATGGGATTTAATCAAGAGCGACGTGATTCCGACGGATCCGGAAGTGTGGGTAGTGATAGTGAAGGTAAACAGAGCCCAGAACAAAGGAGAAAAAAGTTAGTGCGCGCTCGAGGTACGCCGCGGTCTCATTCTTCGTCACTGGATAATTTGTTAACTGGAGAGGAGCCTTCACAAGATACCCAGGAGGTATCTGATGGGTCGAGTACTGAAACTGAAGACCGTCACGAATCACTTGAAAGGCTCGATATACCCTGCGAGTCTAAACGTAAAAAACAAAGTAAAAAGACTCGTGGATCGCCGGCAGACGAAAGACGGCAATCGGTCGAGTTTCCCGAGGAAACTCGAGACGATACTAGGTCAGTCTCAGAAGGCGAAGATGGAAGATTAACGCCTAGGCCTGAATTCCCACCACTCGGATCTGAACTTTCAGAATCTAAAAAGCAAACTAGCAGAGACAGCGGGTTCGTCGGAAGCTGTGACGATCTGTTAAGAAATGGTGACTCTAGTTCGGAGTTCACAAGATCCCATGAACCCAAAACAGAATTAGAAGAAATAATCGAGGAAGTCCGCCCGGAAATCGATGAACGTATTGATCGTCCGCCATCATCACGCCCTCCACCCAGTCCGCTTACTCGTAAGGATAGCTTTAATAACTGGTCCTCCGACGAGGAAACCAATCTAATGATGACTAAAATGAGACAATTTTTCAAACAAATGATAAACACTTCTAATGTCCGCACTTCTACACCGGCGTCATCGAACACGGAAAGTTCGCGTCCGCCTAAACCACCTCAATTATTATATTTTGAAAGTGAGCTAACACGATTAATGAAAACGGTTCCGGGTATACGAGACGAGGAAGTGCGTGAAATTGTTGAATATTTATCAAGTGAAGATACGTGGAGCGACTCATACGATTCATCTGACTACGCCGGTTCCGATTTAGAAGGCACGGCCGCCAACAGATCCGCCTTAAGAAAACAAATATCCGAGAGTTGTCGCGAGATAATTGACGAGTTCGACAAGGGCACTAGCGAGGCTGGCTCCTTAGAGCGCGATGCCGTCGGAGCTTATCAAAGGTTGGCAGCTACATTGGGCCGAGCGGGTGAAGGATCGCCGCCTTTATTTGGCAAGGTCATGCGACATATTGGAGGCAGACTAGTGGCGTTAATGCATGAAGTTTCAGGTGGTGCGTCTCCAAGCACGGATGACGACAGTGCGTCTGAACCGGGGGCTTTGGCTCGTAGTCGATCTCATGATATTTTAGAAGCTACCGCTAGTCGGGGTAGCGTCGCGAGTGATTGTGAAAGGTTTTCGTGGCGTGGAAGCTTCGAATCTGCTTTATTAGCAGCGGATTCGCGGGGCACACTAGGAGGTCCAGGGTGTGAAGCCAGGCGGTCGCCAGCTGGCGCTGATCTGGCCGCGCAAAAGTCGCATTCAAGAAGTTGTGGCGCTATCGGCGGGAGTGAAGACAGATTATGGCGCGGGAGACGCCGCGCATCAGCTCCGGATGCCGAGGTAAAATATAATGCTTAGCATCTTATAAAAAAATCAACACATCTTCATTTAACAAGTGATACACTCACAAAACTCAACTATCATATTTAACAATGAATAATAATATAATGTATAAAGAATAACAAACGTGTTTATTCTATCCGTTTAACAGAGCAATTCGTTTTGTCGATATGAACAGATTTCTCCTTCAGTTACCTTACAGTATGACGTTAGTAGAACAACACATTCTATAACACAAAACGAATCATGCGTAAAAGGTTAGCTTGAGTTGTTCCTACAGAAGCTATCCGGTATCACAGTTATTTACAAACATGAGTACATATTGATAAGAATTACTTGTCTCAAAATTGGACTCAGTGGTGAAGGCATATTTATTATTATGAGCTAGGAAAATATTAAACTATTTCTAATTTTATTATTTCCCTAGCGCACCGTTGCCCAACTAAGTAGCTAATGGTGATGACTTCACGAGAAACGATAATTACTGGGGTTATCTGA
>DWTO01004975.1:0-11081 GCA_018244755.1 Jemadia pseudognetus
ATTTAGCAAAGCAGGATTCTCTCTGCTTTGCTATTTGCTGTGGGATTATGGGAGTTTACTAAATTCCTCCCCCTACCGCTTCAGCGCTAATAGGACTGATGTTACGTTAGCGTACAACCATAAAGAAATTGTTTTTTGTGATACATTGCAATAAATACGTAATTTATATTTCTATTGCTTCTACCGTTAAGTAATTAGACACTGGTTTGCGCAACCCGCTACGAATCCCAGGGGCGGCGAGCACATGGCACGCTCAGCTACGCTAGTATCTGAATAATCCTGTGCAAAAATGTATATGCAAAAATAGCACACAAAAAACATCGCAGTTCTATTTTGTAGGGTTAATAAATGCCTCGCACAAAGACTTAATAATTAACCAAACATTCCATTACTAGATTGCCTCGATGGTTGAGCGGTTGCGACTGCTGATCAACAGGTCCCGGGTTCAATTCCCAGATCGAGCACTAATGAACTTTTATAACTTTGATTTCCCAAATAAATTTTTTAATAGTTTCTCGTATTCTGGGCTTATGCGCGGTATATGCAAATAGGTTCACCACATATTCCATAGTGAGACGTATGCGTAACTTGTGAAACTTTGAAGTGTACTCCACTCCTCTGCTTACCTCTTTGGGTATTGCGTGGCGTTGTATATGGCGTGATGTTATATGTTACGTAAAAGAAATATTAATATTTAGTCATGTATAAAACGTAAAATTTTAGTAACGAAAAATATTGTAGTTAAAATGATGAAAATGTTTTTAGTCCATTAGACCGCTTCTAATAAAGATATGTTTTCGCTTCGTTGACATTTTCTTAGTATAAACCTAAGTGTTTATAGCTATTATAAGGTTCAATGAAAAGTAAAGTGAGCCTACACTTTAGAGTATAAATAGTAATTAATCCAATACGTAAACCTGCATTAACTTAACATCTTAGTTAACTTCATTAAGTTAACGTCTTAGTTTAATGAATTCTATAAATCAACGTAACTTTAGTTCAGTGATCGAATGATATATTTATATTAAGATATAGCTAATTTATTTTGCGAAGATCTTTCAAGTAAAGAAACTTGTTCACGACGAAATACAAACAATAAGACAAAGGATGTCGCAGTTACGTCATGAGACAAGATACCGAGGTGTTATTTGTCCCCGAACGGATGTTCGCTAATCACGAATATATGATTGCTTCAATGTTTTCAGATCGTATGATTAGAATTGTCTAATTATTACTGTCTAACTATTATGAGCACTCCCATTGGGGAGTGGCAATAGTTTTAACAACTTAGTACATATATGTTGGGTACTATTCTGGTTGAACATGCGCTTTTAGAGGCTAAGTCCAGAGTAAAGTATGTGTTTTTGAAATATTAGGTACCTACCAGTAGAATATAAATAGATTGAAACGAATCTTTATAAAGAATAGGTAGATATTCTATTTTCAATTTTGCTATCATAGATTTCTTGATAATACTGCTTGCTTGCTGCTGTAACTTACGTCTCTGTGAATCATTATTTATCATTGAACAATATTGTTAGGCATGTCAGGACGCAAAGTAATTTTAGTTTTATAATGCCAGTGACGAACAAACATCACTTAATAGAATGTCCAATATAATACATGATCTAAAAACAGCCCAAAACCTTTACATTTGGCAGTTTCACTTATGGATGTGTGATCAACTGATCTTCATCTGTTCCCTATCTTTGAATAAACGAATCGATCTAACCATTAATATATGCGTGACTTGAGAGCGTGGTCACTGTATCAACACAATAGATATTTCAGAATGTTCCGGAACAATCGAGAAAATTTAACTGTATTCATTGAGAAACGAAATTGAACCATGTGTCACCCACTAAAGGTTCATAACAGCTAACAATAGGTACAATAGATACAATTGTTTACGCCGACCTTCACTACTGCCGCTTGTGTAACGCACAAACAGTTTTTACGGCCTATACGTATATGATTTCGACAACTTGTAAACAAGTTTACATAGTTCTTTTCGAAATTTTAGATAACAATTCATAATACTAAATTCTTTTATCCAACGTGGAATCTTGGATACCATTATACACTTACTAGATTTGTGCATGCATTTTTCTCGTCTAAATTATAGGTACTTCATGCTACAATCTTTACATATAAAATTAATGTGAACCCGGTTATGCCCCGATAAAATTGGACAGTGGGAATGCTACACCCCTCAGCCCAGCATTTCGGTGGCGTAATACTATGTTTTTATACGATTGTACCCAAGAGAATTGGAGCAATAATTTTGTCTTTTGTTTTAGTTGTCGGCGACCGGTGAAGCTGGCAATGCCCTGGACGCGGTTGCCAGACGGTATCGGCTCGAAAATGGCAATTCGCTTGGTGAGAAGGACGAGGTATGATATGATGTGTTAAAAACTAACAACAAGAGAATAAATACGAATAGCTATTCGTAAAACAATACACAAGACCTTTATCGATTTTCAATGATCTTTCATTGTGTTTGCTATAAACGCTATTCGTACATTTTCCTTATTTAATACATTGTGATTTTAGATAAAAACCAGTAAGGCCTTGTTAGCATACATAACGTCACTCTTGTAGGTAGGTGATGGTTGGTGGATGCGTCAATTTAGATGCGACTATCATTTAGATATTTAAATCAACTGAAACGTTTTGGTCTCGCAAACGAAATCACGAATTACAACCACTTGACAGAGAAAAAGAACAATTTAAACTGTTAGAAAACAAATATAATATCTGACTAAATATAAATAAGTTATGCTTAATTAGATCTAACATTTTCGTTATTTCGTGCTAAAATTCGATTTAATAAAATGTTTTTTTTTCAGTTATTCGGACCTCCGAGCGCGCCCGTCCTTGAGAACCCTGAGTTCCAAACTCGGTGGTACTTCAAATATTTCCTTGGAAAAAGTAAGTCACGTACTTGTATTAGAATTTGCATATTTTTCTATTACCATGTTAATAGTTATGGTGTAATATTTTCGCTGATCAATTATTTCGGCACTTGGTGTTCTACTTGTAACTAACAACTGTCTCAGCCTTGACTGTACTTATGTATTAAATCTGTTAGTCTCGCAACTCAATATGTCATTAAAATAGTAATACCTACTTTTGCTTATTACATAATTTTAGGAAACCTTAGTATTTATCGATATCCTTTTTCAAAATATCATTGGCGTAAACAGAAGAGTTATCAGGACATTAATAATAATAATTAATAATTAACATACCGCGAGTTGGAAAATAACTTGGTAAATAATAAATATACCAAAATAAGTAATTACAAAATTTCTATCAAACGTTGGAATATGAAGTTATATTTTAAAAGTTATTATTTATTTGACTGACAAATCAATAGTTTCTATAACTTAAACTAATATATTTGTATAAACGTAAACTGGTTAAGACTAAAGTTAAACAGATATATTTATGTAACATAAGATATTCATTTTGTACATTGTTTACACATATAAAACTAATATCCTTACATAGAGCTTCTTAATTAATTATATTTTCTTATCAAACGCATGCTTAATAGTAAATATTATCACCAATCTCGTAACAAATACGCGGCGATCAGAATGAATTATTTATTTCATATCCATAAGATGTGTTCAATGTCTATTGATATACGGAATAACATGTCCATTAAGGCAGTAATTTGCGATTAAATGAATTGTTCATCACACTAAAACCTCTTAACGAAAAACTTACTAAGCGTTCTTAATACAAGAGATAAATATGTACGAATGTTCTACCTAAACATTTAATGAACTATTTTATCATGTACTACATGAAGTGATACATAACTATACATTTTTATATTTTAGTATAGTTTACATTTTAGTTTAGGCAATAGGCTCATCGCTTATTTAATGGGTCGTTAAACATAACTGCTGAAAAGTGGGAATACTACTTTCCTCTGCATATCCCTTCAAGGGAATGCAGGCATGATGTTATATCACTATGTCACTAATTTAGCTATTATGCGCAGTCATCACTAACTGTACCTAATTATAAAGCAATCACCGTTAAAATTAACCCCATGTTCTTTATTGAAAATTAAGACCGTACAGAGAAACATAAGTATTATGTAAACTGATTTTTGTCAAACACATGTATGTACATATCTAAAACTGGGTTGACTGGTAGAGAATGCCATCAGACATTAAGTCCGCCCTTTGTAACTTAGCTATAGATAATCAATAAAGACTAAATAAATAAATAAAAAATGTATTCTGATATGTGTCACACGCACGTTGTCACACACATGTATTCGTTAACCTTTCTGGATGAGGGATTTCTATATAAGTAACAAATTAAGAAGGCGATACAAATGGAGCCATTCAATGCTCTAACGCTTTTAAAGCCGTCAATGTAAAACTTGCGGCGCTTTCTGCCATGAATATGAAACTTTAAAACACAATTTCATGTTTTAATAGATACTAGGTTCATATAACCCCCTACTTAATCGAGTGATGGCGACCGTGACCGACGATCGAGCGGACATAGGTTCAAATTTCGAGTCGTATACTATTAGGTTTCCTACCTTTAATTTTCTAGTAGAAATCTCTAGTAGTGGCCCGGAATCTGAATTTATGCCCGGTGTATGACAAAAGGTCACACCTTATTCTATAGTGGGAATTAACGTAACTGGTAAAACGTAAGAGTACCTATACTACACTCGTCTGCCTACCTCTTGGAAGATTACAGGCGTGATTTTAAATTATATAAAGCTATCCCCAGTGACTAAAATATTCCACTTCTATTTTTAAAGTATGATAAGCTAACTAACGGAACATATAAACTTTATATTCGAGGCGATAAAAACTTTAGATTAGTTGTAATAATAAAATGCGCATGTCAGAAATTCCATCTAGAAGTGTGTTCAATTTGGATATGATATGAATTTTCATTGAGTTTCATTGCAAATCTACATACGATAACTAGCCAAGTTTCGTACTCAAAGTGATATGATATACGCATCAATATACGTAGTCCGAGAAATTTTGATTACTCAACAAGGATCAGATTACATAAACCCATATATATTTGCCGTTCCAATAAGCTTAACAACTTTCAGTATCCAATTCGCAGAACATTGTAAATTCCTGTTAAAGAAGAGGAAACTGCCCTTTAGTATTATCCATTTAATTATTTGCTTATAGCTATTGATGACAATTCTATGCTTAATATCCTCGTAATTTAAAAAAATCATGTTTGTATTTCCCTGAAGGGATATTCAGAGCACTGTAGGACACGCCCTATTTTTTCAAATTATAATATAAATATGTATGTACAAAACGTGTGACTGCTTGGTTGGTCGTGTTGGTTGTATGTGCGACTGCCGATCACGAGGTCCTGGGTTCAATTCCCGGGTCGGCCACTAAGGAATTTTTCTAATTTAGATTTTCTAGTAGTGGCTCGGAATCTGGATTTGTGTTCAGTGCATGGCAATAGGCTCACCACCTATTCCATAGTGGGACGTAAAAGTAACTGGTGAAACTTGGGAGTCTTCTACACTCCTCTGCCTACCTCTTCAGGGATAACAGGCGTGATGTTACGTATGTATGTCCAATATAAAAATATCAAAGAACAATATAAAAATACTGAGATTGAAATATGCATTAGAATATTACATTCTATACAAATAAGGCAATCCCTTATGTACATTTGTAATATATAGAAGAACATTTTTATTATCAATTTCACGGATAAGTGATAAACGTTGAAAACGTCATAAACTTTAGAACACTTTGTGATGTTCCATAAAAAACTCTTATGAGGAAGCATTGATGCTTGAAATATGTGAAATTTATTACATTCTGGATTTCCGCGGAATACCTTACTGCTTATATGTATATACATATACATAGGTACCTACGTCACAGAAAAGAGAATCCAATATGGTGTCGCTACATGCGAACAAGCGTCAGTAAAATCAGAACCATGTACCCACATTCAAAGCGACACGGTTGAAACACTATAGAAGAAATACGACAATACTTGTCTCATGTACTACATACATATATATATATTATACATTGTGGTACTTCACACACACATACATGCATATGCACTTTGTGTGTTCTTACAGAACATAGCAGCTACGAATAGTTCGCGCTAATTTCAATCATGGATAATAATTGTGATTTTGCAATGGAATAATGTAAACGTTATGTATACAATATACCTACATGTACCTATCTATAACATTATATGCTGTATTCGACTATTTAGATTGAGTTAAAGTAAGTACGGACTTATAGACATGGACTTACATACTTTGAATTATAGACTTGGACTTATAAACATGGACTTATAGACTTGGAGTTGTAGACCTGGACTTATGCGCTTGAAGCAATCGAACTGAGATTTATTTTAAGTCATTTGTAAAATTACTTTTATAGTGTTTAAAAATACATTTACATACAAATTTTATTACAAAACAATAAAATATTGCGACATAAAAAACATACCCAAGAATACCTATTAAATAAATTTTATGGCGTGTAGTTATGGTGTCCAGTAAATCACTTTGACATCACGTTCCTTAAATACTCAAGGAACTTACCCGGCGACCTCAATGTGATTTACTACACACGAGTAGCAAGGAATATACGTTTAGTGCTACTTGTCTTACGATGGTTTTAAAGAAGCATCATTAAGGAGCCGGCTGACATAAAAAAAAACTTAACGTCACGTAACTTCACGCCTGTAATCCCCGAAGAGGTAGGTTATAAAATCCAGTTGAATATAAAAGATGTTGTAGCACGCTGTAACTGTGAGATGGGAGTGGCTGAAAAACAACGCTGGACGGGACCGCTGGTCCGCGCCAGTTGAGCTGAGCCACGACCTTTTGCCTATATTTATTTATATACTATTTCACTATTTGTAACTCATATTTACCCTATTTATCATTAAGTTGAACTATTTGTTCCCGCGTTTCCTTGTTTTTGAGGCAATAAATGATTTTATTATTCATTTTATTTCTTTCTATATTTATTGTGGCTGGCTGAGGTTGGATGCAAAGAGCTGAAGATCGAGCTCAGTGGCCTGCTATTGGGTAGACCTATGTCCAGCAGTGGACGGAATTAGGCTGATTATGATGATGGTGATTATATTATTTCTTGTGAATAACAATACGCAAGTTAAAGTTTTTACAAACAATATACCTACTAGAAATGTAGGTTTCCCTAAGTGAGTGCCAGCTTCAGAATATTGTCGAGTTATGTGAGTATTGTATTATCGCACTAATCCTGTAGGTGAATTTATCACACCCTGTCGGGAAACCCAACAGCGTATTAAATAGTAACCGGATTAACATACTAAGATGTAGCAATCCCAAAACCGCAAGTAATTTATTAACGATTAACGTTATAATCGCCTTCGGACCCTCATTCAAATACGTAGCTCTTAAACAATGTGCGATGGTTTTGAAAATTAAACTCGCTATTGATTCAGTATAAAGTACCTACTCGTAATCTATTAGGTTTCAATTAAGTGTACAAACTTGCTTCTCGACAGTGCATCAAAACTATATCGGCATAGATGGAGCCAGAGAGCCGTATTTACTGAGCGTGGTGCAGGAGGGAGCGGGCCTCTTGCGAGCGATACTGTTCAATAAAATGGTAAGTTTTATAAGCAACTCGACCTTATGCATAAGTTTACTTTTACGCTGCCACCTAACAAATATATTATAATAGTAGGCAAGTATATAAACAGCTTTTGCAAACGATTATTATTAATAATGATATTTGAACGATTGAAAATACATAATTATATAATTTAAATCTGCTGATTTATTAAATCTATATTTGCTCGCGATCTGTATATAACAGTCCTCAAACGTTTTGTATATTCTCAATCTGAATATAATTGAAATATGTTTTGTTGTCATTATAAAATTCACAAATATCTCAATTATTATTCTTGATTTTATATTCCAGAATAGAGAACTAGTCCACCAAATTTTCCTTCTTCCTCACGTCTGATTGTTGAAATCATTTTATATCTCTATAAAGTGAGTTAACGATGTCCTTTGTAACACGAAAAACACAATTATTGATTTGCGTTGTTATGTAAATATAGAAATAAATCATACGTTTTTATGGTTCAGGGCGCCCACAAAATTTACTTACCGGCGAGCGCGTGGAGCGGCGGAGGCGGCCAGGCGCCCACCAGACCCACATTGAAGCAAATCTTAGCACAATTCACAGCTATGGAAAAAGTCGATAAGATGCCTAGAGAGGTAAGAAATACATAATTGGATGTTAAACAAATAAAACGTACGAATATATATATACATATATATTTGTCAGCATGTAGAGTTGGGCGAGTATTAGTGATACGAAATGTATTCGATCCGTTCCAAAAGTTAAACGAAGCACGATAGTAAAAAAGAAAATACAAATTATACGTATATTACAGATCTCTAAACCTACTTTATATTTATAGTTACAAGAATACATTATAGAACTGTACTTAATCGCAGTAATGTTTGTAGATAACGTGCGCAGAGCTGCAAAAAGATGTTTTACTGCTGGAAGAACAGGAGGGCTCGGTGAACTTCAAGATCGGCGTCATGATAATGAAACCCGGTCAGAGAACTGACGACGAAATGCTATCAAACGGTATGCTTTTAAGATACTTTGCCGGACACTTTTACCACACTTTATGTTCATTTTTGTAAAACAAAACGCCATTATTGGTATCATTATAGTGATGTAGGTAACCTATATTTCGTTAAATTTACACTCAATTTCATATCAAGGACGAATTGAGTTTTCGAATTTGTTAAGAAATTGAAATTGAAGGTATGGTTGATTTCACAGTTATCGAACTGAAAACGTAAAGTTTTTTCTGTTAATATTTTCTTCTACGTACTGGCGTATAATAACAAAGTCACTGGCTGACTGACTGGCTGACCTCATACTACCGGAAGCAGTGCGTTTAGAAACCTAAAAGTTTGGCCAATAATTCTTGTGATGATATTAAGAAGAGAGAGAATATTATAAGAGAATATTAAAAACGATTCTTGAGAAATTTATCCCTTAAAGGAGATAATAGATAGAGTTTATTTTAAAATTCAATAATTTTTAAACTATAACTCAATAATTTATTTAGAGCATTACAACTAAAAATAACAATTTTCTTTATCAGTCGAATTTGAAATTCATAGAAATCAGAACAGTTGGTAACTTTGTTTTTCAAACATTCAAACCTACCCATGTACATATTTACACCCTTAACAATACCGGTTAAACTTATCGGAATAATAAGCATGTTTTATGCTATTCTATTACAGAAACCATCCAACTATCCATAATGATAATAATCAAAGGATTTACATTACTATAACCACTTGTTCATATAAAATGTAATCGGAATTATGTTATTTGTATTGTGAAATCTACTAAGCCACATCTGGCTGGTGTGGTAGACTATGACATTTCACTTCTGAAAGGAAACCTGTGTCCCGTAATGAAAATATGAAAGGGTTGATGAAGGTCGACGATAATATATAAAAAAAAGTAACTTCACGCCTGTAATCTCCGAAGAGGTAGGCAGAGGAATGCAGAACCACTCCCACGTTTTCATGTTTATTTATATATAAATATATAAATAAACATCCTTCTCCGCGATAACGATATATCTGTATCAGTACTTTACGAATTGTAAGCTAAGGTCGTCTTTAACGGAACAAACAGACCAATGGTCGCGAAGCCTACTGTCACTTTCTGTCAGATTGGTCGGAGGACAAGGGGTCACTTAAATATACTTTCATGACCGATCACGTAAAAGCTCCCGTATCTTTCAGAGAGGGGCAACGAAAAATGGGACCGATTTATTTCGCTTTTGGGCGACAAAATTCGATTAAGAGGCTGGAACCGGTTTCGAGGCGGACTCGACGTCAAAGGTAACATAGTTGTAGCAATATTCTTAAGATCGCAAGTAGGAAAATCAGTTTACGTTCGCTGTATGAATAATCGATTTTAGTGACGCCTTATTCAATCACCGGGCTCTGACTTCAAATGTAATAGAATTTTCGTAGATTCTTAGAGAACAAGTCTGACATGACGGACGAACGAGAGAACAATGTTCTCAAGGCAAGAACAATGACAAATTAATATGTAAGAGTTTTTACTTATGTAACATATTATTATATTTATCGAACGCAGCTTGTGTTTCATTCCATATTTATTACATACGTACAATTTGCAATCCGTTTGTTTACCAATTAAGCTCTTAAACGGATATTTAATGTAACTAACCACAATGTGCAAATATTAAATTATTTCCAGAGTTTAAACTCGGAGCTATACACCATGTTTCAGCAGACGATGTTATTTCTGAGTTTGTTGCTTGTAAACAAATTCTGCACTCGCAATAATAACATATCCCTAAAGTAAATAGATTGTACATTGAAACGTGTGTTTACAATATAATCGAAACAGTTTGAATTACAAAACAGACTACATGTTTATATCTACATATATTAAATAAAGTATATTTTGATATTAATGGATGTGTAATAGGAACAATGATAATGAAATAATGTAAGATGCACAAAGTAATTATATTTTTTATATAGGAGACATGACGGGCAGCCACTCTATTTATACAATGCACCAGGGCCACGAGATTATGTTCCACGTCTCGACGATGCTACCCTTCTCCAAGGACAACAAGCAGCAGGTTAGTTTGTGTTTGTGCGTGCATTTTGTGCATGCGTGTATTCTGCGGGCGGTCACATGCACCCGGATGCGTTATGCTTGCATGCGACCATTACTTGTACACAATAATTGTTTATTTTTATTTCTATCCAAGATTTACAAGTATTATCATTTTGTACAATACAGAATTTTGAATATATATATATATATATAATATATATTCATAATCATTTGTATACTCATAAAACATTTAACAGGAAAATAATTAAAATTATTTATATATATATATATATATATATATCGGCTGAACTCAGTATCCACAGCGATTACGCTGCGGTCGGCTGAAACCTATGAAGAAGGATCTCGTATAGGTCCGAAACTAGT
>DWTO01004976.1:0-11081 GCA_018244755.1 Jemadia pseudognetus
TGGTGCAGGATGGTTCGCGTACGAGGTTTTGAAAATTCGCTCCTATTATTATTCAGTCCTCGCGCAGGAACCTCTATCGTTGCAGAACATGGTGCTTCTTTCACATTCATCACTCTTTTCATACATGCACACCATAGATTGTCGCTGTCGTCTCATAAAATCGTGTATCTGTAATCTCCTATAAGTTAACCAGGGCAGTGTAGTACACACTCACGTTTCACTATTTACGTTTACTTCTCATACTTCGTCTTTCGTTTCATAATCTGGTGCTATCAGGTTTTTGACATGATAAATATTTAACGTCGTCAAACGTCTTTTCAGTCTCGATTAAGATCGGACTAGACTTTTAAATAACGTTAGCTTTGCCTCACCTCACTCGTTGCAATTGGATGTTAATTACATTAAGCGCAAAATGTTCACTTGTGAACTTACGCCACTAACTTCTATTGGACAATCACGGATTCGGCTGATGAAGAAAGGAGTGCCTGTTTTACGTTCTTGAATTAAAAGTTCAAGAACGTAAGTTGGATCGCGCCTGGCGCCAATCGTATAGCTTAGTGTGTGTAAACTATTTAGGTGTTTGAGTCTCACGATAATGGACCGTATTACGTTGAAATAAAACCGTCAATTGTGATGATGCATGACAAAATAAGTATACTTTGTGTTTCTTTTACTATTAAATTGATTTATTTGGGAAAAGAGTTTGAAAATTTTATGTACTGATTTGTATTGAACAATCAAATATTAAATCAGTAAAAAAAATCAAATTGAGTCTTGATTAGTGAGAAAAATAGAAGAAACAATGATATAATTAAAATAAAACTCATAATTTTTAAATAATCGTAAAAATATAGTTTTTCTATTATCTTAACGGTAATGAATATGCTGTAACGCAAAAAGAATAGTTTGCAGTCAGCCAAGATTAGAATCTCAAACACAAATCTGAACACTGTGTTTTCCCCGCTTATGCTATTCCTCTGTGTGACAGTTCTCAAAAATACTCAGGATTTACCAACAGGCTGAGTAGCTTGAGCCTAGGGCGGCAAATTTGGGGACCAGATTTTTTTGCTACCTCATGGAAAAAAAGATTTTGACATGACGTTTTTCTGATGTTTTACAGATAAAAGTCTGCAACAACTTTTGCAGTAATTATAATACAGTAAATTGTTGGATTAAAAAAATAATATAAGACATGACAATTATGTAGGCAAAAGGGCGGCAAAAACTGTACAGCCTATACCTTGAAAATTTCTAAATCTGCCACAGAGCATGCATATGAGGAATTCAAGCCTGTGTATATAAAAACTGATACAGATTACAGTTGTTTCAGGTGTAATAAAGAGGTTATGTTTACTTTATATCATCATGCCAGACCACTTATGGGGTAGGCAGCGAGCATGGAGTGACAAATATTTCTATCCTTATAGAATTCATGTGTTTCTTCTACATCCATCACTCTTTTTAATACACACATGCTGGGTTCATGTACAAAAATAGTTTTTTTTACTTCTTCTAGAATTAGAAATAAAACAATTGGATTCCAAGCCCGGCGCGAGAATGCCCTACGAAAAAAATAACAATAGAAAGGCATCACCCACCAAGCAAGGTCGCTGATGTCCACTAGTTTGTGTCCAGCAAACAGTGCACAATCACACGGAACATTTGACTCACTTGAGCAATAATCACTGGTACCAATGTGAAGAGACATCCGTGCAGTGTGTTTTGCTGTCGCCAACATTAAGGCATATGAGACAAACTCTGGCAAAGCGGTACATAACATGTTCCTTTAAGGAGTTTGGAGATCCAAAATTTCTCCAAACTTTTCTCTAAAGCGTCTATATATAAAGTCTGCTATATGACACTTGATTAGCCTGCTAGACTAAGAACTTAAAACTTCTCAAGTGAACAATTAAAATGCTTGATCACATTGAGTCTTTAGGGATGTAGCAGATAAAATAGGGTCATTAGTGATGCATGTGAACATCTGAGTGGACATGAAGTATTCAACTTGAATTGCTAGATATATACCTAATCCAATTTGAGACATTACTACAAAGTTAATACATAAATAAATAAAGTTAAGGGCAGTGTGTATGCTGTTTATGGGAGAGTTAATGAACAAAACTGTATCAACATATTCCATTATGCTTGGCTGCCTCATTGGCTGTGTTGGTTGCAACTGTGACTACCAATCGAGAGGTCCTATATTTATTTATCTAGGTTCCCAGGTCCCCACCCCATCCCCAGGTCAAGCACTATGAATTTTTAAACTTAGATTTCCTAGTAGTAGCTTGGAGTCTAGATATGTGCCTAGTGTATGGCAATGGCAATAGGCTCACCACCTATCCATAGTGGGATGTAAACATAACTGGTGAAACATGGGAGTGTTCTACACTCTTCTGCCTGTCTCTTGAGGGATAACAGATGTGATGTTATGTGTTACAGTTTACATATTGGCATCCGATACTATGCTAAGCAAAGTTAAGTTATAGTAACCAGACAGCTGAAATCTTCTCACAAATACTGTTAATCATCACAGGAACATTTGTTTTGGATACAAATTGAACTCATAACTCTCAACCCAGCAGTCAGAGTACTATAGGGTATTACAGGACTAAAAGATCAATTGATGAATTTGATGAACAGTATCAAAAAGGTATCTAAAACTATTGCTCAGTAAGTTACTTTAATAACCTTTGGAGTATGTTTTATAGTTTTATGAAGAATATCTGTTAACACTCTACAACTCACACATTGTTTATAAGTGGATATTACTTGACCAGCCAGTGAAGTAACTCATATAATTCTATTGGTACAATAGTTAACTCTTTGTCGCATGCCTCGCGTAGCGCTGACCTAATCTACTTACATCCTTTGATAACAGCATTATAAATTATGTATTTTGGGCGTACTTGCCGTATATGGCCGTGCTAGGTACTGATTTCTCGCCGCCTGTCGCTTGGCACGTGTGTTCAAGCATAGAATAATGAAAATAATTCTAATCGGTCCTAAAATACGCTTAAATGATGTCACGCGACACGGCACTACCTACGCGCCTTATGTCACGATCAAACTTAGGGTCAGAGGACTAATCGCCACCGGATGACCTCCGCCACTATATACCGTCGCTGAATCTATAATTTCGTAACAACACGCTTACCAAAACAATAATACGCGGCATACTTTCCTTTACGGATAGGGAGTGACACAACTCCGCATACCTATCACCCATCTCACTCACGCATATGTGGGAAACGTGAAAAGAAGCGTGACGAAGCGACTTGTCAAAAGTTTACGAATTCACAAAAGTATTTTACACGCATTCACAAAAACAAAACTATTTTAAAGTTACTTTTAAGACTGAAAATGTACGGCGCCACTTTAACTTACCGTGCTCAAGTAAACATAAATCCAAAACAGATGGCTGGGGGATGTTTATCGCGAAAACAAGACACAAAATACACACAAAACTTCCTTTTTTAATAAAGTTATCACGTTTTCACTGAGATCAACACAGAACGCACTGACACAGGACACTGCGGAGAACGCGACACTTGCTCAATAATGTTTATTTACAACGATGACCATCCGACTAAACGCATATTGTACGGGACGTCTGTCGCAGTCCTACGAGAACGAGTTGCAGCCATTTTGCTTGCTGTCGAATGAGTGAGAGACAATTATTTTATAAAGGCTACACCACACTAACAATCTAGGAATATAGATAATTTATAATTGTGTTAGAATTATATTTACATGCAATAAATAATCAAAAAACATATAAGTATATGTATTATTTCTCATTAAATTATTTTTATAAATTTGAAGTATTTTTTAGAAATTTTGATCTTACTTAAATGACTTTCAAGAATTAGAACGCATCTTAAGCTTAACGTGCCAATCGAGTCAAAGTCATTTCGGACGTCGTTACGATAACCACAAGCAAACTGCATCTGAGTTTTAAAATTTTGGGTTTAAATTTAAAACAAACCTGTTTACAAAATATTATAGAAAATGTTATGTCAACATATTTTTACTATTTGCTTAATGATTGTTATTACGGTACAAACTAATGAATTCTACAAAATTTGTTCTATTTAAATGTAATGCCTTCGATGAATTAACTAGACTTTATTAAAATTTATCTGATTTATTTTCATTTGCTTAATGTTATTCTTTTCTTGCTTTCTGTTTTGATAATAATAATTATTTTAAACAATTGATTAAGTTATACAATTTCAGCTCTTCCAGAAAGTAAAAATTTGTAATAGTATACCATTGGAACTGAACGAATGGCCAGAAGAAAAAAATACTACGAGAAGTACGATTTTTAACTACTATTGTCTTTTATTATATAAATTAATCAAAGATGCAATGTTATAACAGACAAGGCACATTATCTAGTAACGAAGTAATATTAAGCCAATTTATGACCAAAGAGTAACTTAAGAAAAGTATTATAAATTATTTTTCAAATATCCGCCGTTGTAACCGGAATATTTTGTATAGTTATCATACAGTCTTGTTAGTTAAATTTTATATTGTATATTTTTCTAGGCTTACCACATTAGCAGATGATCGATTTTAAAACCTTTTGTCTGTTGATTTCCCCAATTTCTCTCATGACCAATCGACACATACATTGTGTTTTGGACGTGTTCTGACGAACACGGACGTGTTTTACATGGCGACATGTCATTCATCAAAACAACTTGTAAACTAGCCTTTAGTTATATAATAAGTTTATTTACATGTAGTCGTCGTTTCATTTAATGCACTTTGTTTATTATAACAGTTATACAAAACAAAATTAATACAAATAACAATTATGTTTCAACAACAAAATAATCACGTATTTACAACTCAGCTCGTCCACTTGCATTTATTTCTTTTTTCGCATCCGATTTCTTTTTCTAGCTTATCAAATATCTTCTTTACAGCAAATAATTTTTCGTTTGATATCGTCCACGTAGTCAATGATGCCAGTAATGTATTCGGAAAAGTGGTGGGCAACATGATTGGCAAGAAACGCCTATTGGGTTTGGATAATTGGTATTGGTGAAATTAAATTAATAGGTACTACCATAATGTTGTGTTTCTATGTACAGAAGTAATATGATTCTATCGTATTAAAATGTTTGTTTCAGAAATAATTCATTTTAATACTACCTCTATACCATCACTATGAGATCTCATGTAGTCGAGTAAGAAAACTTTATCGACTTTTCGAATTCGAATTTTCGTGTATATTTTTAATGATTTAAATGTGATTTATTTTATCGAATTACCGTGATGATGATAATGGTTTTTGGAATTATTAGGAAATATTTTGAATCAGCTTTATTCGTTATAAGTATGTGGAGATTTTAGCCATTTTTAAATGACAAGTAGTTTCGAAAAATATAAGCATAGATGTAAAGTTGAAATAGTAACAAGAATACAAAACAGGTAATTCTTGGTATAGAGATAGGTAATACTTGACCTCTACTGGCACCTATGGCCATCAACATTCGCATTGTATATCTGCTTCGTTATTGTTTCATCAGCTATTCCCTCAACACATCCCAACCCAACGGACCATGCCCTTTCTCATTTTTACACCAATACCCTTTTTCATAAAAAGCATCTTCCTTACCTCAGAATTACGAACGCGGTCGGCGAGTGTCAAGCCGCAAATGCGACGCAACGACCTCACCCAGCGTTTATTCTACTTTCATCCCCTTTCTTACATACCCAACCCTCGCTACCGTACAGTAGAGTAATCGCATTTAAAATTGTTTTAAATATAAATAATGTAATATGATGTCTTAAGTTAAAGCTTAAATTCCATGTAATAAATTAAGTCCTACTTCACACGAACAGTACTACATCTTTTATTCTAAATTCTAATGCATAATGAAACTATTGTTATATTTAAAATCTAAGACATCATTAGAGGAGACATTAGGAAGGAGCATGACAGTTGTAATAGAGAACTGAAAAGTTTTTAAATTTGTTTATGGCATCTGTGCCTGAAAGTTACACGAGTAATTTATCTTTCAGTGATAGATATTTGAATTATTAAAAAATGTGTCAAATGTATATTTTTAGTTAATATTTATTCAAGTATACAAGAAATTTTCGATTGTAATTTGCAAAAGAGATAAAATATTAGCGTAACAAAGCATTCAATTTTAATAATTCGCCATTTTAACATGGCGCTTATGTATATCACTATTAGGTGCGTGTAGTTGTTGAACGAAAATTTGTGAAAGCCCGCGTATAGTTTGATTGTATTCGAAAGTTATTAGAGTATGTTTTACGGAATAACTTAGAAATACAAAATGGTAGATCAAGCGGAATTAAATATTCTAGTGTGTAATATATTAAATGCAAAGCGTTACAGCAATTGTAGGTTATGTTTAAAAGCTCTTAAGAATCAATACATACGATTAGACGATATGGTATGTTTGAACGCCGCTACTGCCGAATATGTAACGCTATCGGAAATTCTTAAAAAGATTATAGGGGAAGAAGTAAGCTTATAACAATACTATATTTAGCTGCATGGACTGGAACGAATTATTTTAATTTTTAATTGTTCTTTCAGATATGTGATGAACTACCTGGCATCGAAGCCTTTTGCACGAATTGTGTTGAAAACGCAATGCAAGCTATATGTTTGTTGGAAACATCTCGGCGTTCTAATGAAATTCTTGATCAAGTTTTTAATAATATTAGTGAGACATTTAGCAATGACATAACAGTTAAGGAGGATCAAAAGATGTACATTGCCATCGAGGACATGCAAACTAGTATAATTATAGTAAATGATGAACAAAAAAAAAAAGTAATTCAAGAAGATAATGAAGAATATGTATTTGAGTGTGTCAAATGTCATGAATATTGTGAAAACTTTTTAGAATTGAATGCTCACAATCTGACTATCCACAGTACATATACTTGTCACAAATGCTTCGATGTTTTTGCGACTGATTCCGAATTAAGAATACACACTGGACTCAATCATAAAGTAGAGTGCATGGAATGTCAACAGACTTGTGACTCAGAAGAAAGTTTACGGAGGCATCATGATAGAGTCCATAATGTCCATGTGTGCAAAGAATGTGGCAAATCATACAGAGGGCTAGACAAGCTACATTTACATGAATCCAAACACACCAATAAGAACACATGCCCAAAATGCGGAAAGATGTACACAACAAAAGATTTTTTTTTTCGTCACGTTAAACTGTGTCTTGTCGATAAAATAGACCCACATCCAATAAGGAGTAATTATGAGAAAAGCTACACATGTAAAAAATGTGATAAGTCATACAGTACACCAGGTGGCCTTCGAGTACATATTAGATTCGCTCATGAGAATGCAAAACCCCATGTCTGTAAAGAATGTGGAAAAAAATTTACAGCACCAAGCTACTTGAAAATTCATATGATCAAGCATACAGGTGAAAAAAATTTTAAATGTGATATTTGTAATAGCAGATTTGTTTCTAAGGAAGCATTGTTATATCACACAAGAAGACATACAGGAGAGAAACCATATAGCTGCAAGATATGTAATGAGAGATTTGTAAATGCTTCAGCAAGAGCAGAACATGTGAAGTTCAAACATGTTGGTCCCACATTAATGTGTGAGATTTGTTCAAGGAAATTTGTCACTCGCTTGTTTCTAAAGCAACACATAAGTAGACACCATGATCCAAGCAGCAAGCTCTACTACGGAAGGAGCATGATCCCACCAAATATGCCAGGAGAACAAAATATGAGATTCCGGGTTGAGGTTGAGAAACAATAGTTGCATATATCATATTATGATTAAGATTGATGAATCGTAATATAATATGACCAAGGTTATTCATCATAAACTTCATTTATTCAATTTTATAACTGTAGCTTTTGCTCAATATATTACATTGTAGGAGGAGTAGTATACATTATATTGGTATTAAATAAAATAAAACAAATATCATATATTATATAGCGGTACTAGCAGTATATAGCAGCTCAAAATATTCATGGTATTGCCTGCAATAATTTGATTGCTATAAATCTAATTAAGTGCAATATTAAGTATAAGCAATATTACAAACTTTTCAATCATTTTGCGCCTGAAGTTGTTATCTTGAATTTGTGATATTTTAAAAGGATAAAATTAAATTGCACTACCTTGTTGGTTGTGTTCGTCGCAAGTGTGATTGCCGATCGGGAGATCCTGGGTTCAATTCCCAGGTCGGGCACTACAAATTTTTTCTAAAGTAGATTTTCTAGTAGTGGCTCAGAGTCTGGATACATGCCTGGTGTATTGCAATAGGCTATTTCCTAGTGGTACATAATTGTAACTGGTGAAACGTGAAAGTGTTTTACACTCCTCAGCCTACCTTTTCGGGGATTACAGGAGTGATATTACGTTTTTAAAATTAACTATAGTGTAGTAGGTATATGTATAGAATAAATACAGGATTTCTACTATGGCTGAACCTCATGTATTTTTAATATAACTCACTTGCATAGTTCAAATAAATTTTACAATTTAATTGGTTGTATTTTTTACAAAACTAAGAACTTTTATATAGGAGTAGTAGACATAATAATATGTTTCTGACAATGCTTGCTATGCCTGCGATAAACCATTAGCTATCTTGACAGTGAAGTTTGTATTCTGTGAAAACTTGTGAACATAGTATATTAATGATTGGATAAAAAAATACATGGCTAGATAAATGATAATATAATCAGTTCTTAAATGAACAACACTATAATATAACCCTCTGATTAGTGTCAACAAATGCTATATCACTGGCAAATCCAATTTTTCCTGTCCCTTCTTCACTCACATATAGTTTACTGTGTGGATTGTAATGCCTTTGTACATGTTTTCGTAATTGATGGCTGGTGACAAACTTTGCCTGACATACATGACACTCTTGTGTAGGTCCAAAATGTTTTCTTCTCTTGTGTTCCATCCGTCTAGAAGCAGAAAGGAAGCTTTCATCGCAGAGATCACAAGCGAAAGGTTTCTCTCCCGTATGTAGTCTCACATGGTATACCAAAGCAGCTTGAGAAACAAACTTTCCACCACACTGTTCACAATGGAACTTTTTTTCCTTTGTGTGCTTCACTATGTGGTTTCTTAACCTACTTATTGCATCAAATTTTTTGCCGCACCAATTACAAGACATCACATTTCCAAACCCATGATCAATTTTTAAATGTGTCCTTATCCCATTTTTCCAAGCGTAACCTTTACTGCAAATGTCACAAAAGAAGCTAGGCTGCTTGTTTTGAATATTACCACATGTCTTAAGATGAAATTTGAAGGTGTATTTATTTGAGAATTGTTTCTCACATCGAGGGCATGTGTTTGTTTGATGTTTATTCAAATGGGCCTTCAATTCTTTCCGTGATGGTAACTGTAAATAACAAAGCTTACACACAGCTGAGATATGAAATGTTCTTTCATGAACTTTGAGTATTCTTTCTGTACTGAACATTTTAGGGCATTTCGGACACTGCAGTTTTTTTGGGTGATGTACCCTCTCTGCATGTTCCTCCAGCTGAAGTGGTGTGGAAAATATTTTAGGGCATAATGGGCAAGGATTTTGTGATTTAGTATGAATTTTTAAGTGTTTTATTAAATCAATGCTTGAAGTAAATCTCTCTCCACATTCCTCACAAATTGTATCAATGACTGTTTGTTTCACTTTTATATATTTGCGTCTACTCTTCATTATATCTTTTATTTTTACTAGAGCTGTTTTCTTATTTCTAGTTATGTAGCATTTTCGACTTGTAAACAATAAATTATCAGTCTTATTTATCATCAAATATATACTTTGAACATTAGAGTTAACTGTGTCAGACTGTGACAAACTATCAGACAGTCGATTTAGAACATTTTTCCAGTTTTCATTAGAGAACTGGCAAAGCTTCTGAAATAAGTAACCATTGACTGTGTTTTTAGCACAATTAATGCACAGAACTTGCGGCATTTGAGGTTCTGATGTCACCTGAAATGATAAATAAACAAAGAATACAGAAATTAAAACAATAATATTTTCTTACACAGACTAGTGCCATATAAGAATTAGAGCAATAGTTGGTCGATGATAATTGGAATACAAATAATTGGTTAACGAAGATTGGAATATGAATAAAAACAACGATTTTATCATTTGCATGTTGATAAAATATCATTAGTCTTTCATAATGAAGAAATGAATGGAAAAATGGTAGTTCTCATATCAACAATAATTGTACATATTCATTGCCACATTGGAAATAATTGGCATATTCATTAATAAAATAACGATAGGTCCAAGTTTAAATTAGTATAAACATTTACACTTACGCCGAGTTGATGAAACATGTTTGTAACGGTGACGGTCTCTTCATAATATGGGGTCTTCACCTGCAAACGTTCTTCTATAGTTATTTCCTTCCTTTCAGTGGACGCGAAACACAGCCTGCATATATGTGTAGTCTCACCGCTGATGTACTTCAGCGCTGATAATGCTATTTTATCGTCAAACATTTCTTTCGCTTAACAGCTAATATAATTAACGATGTCTTAATCGTGATTTATATCTTCCACAGGGCACTGCCAATAAATATATTTATAATAACGAATGTCTGTTATTTGTGATCGATTTTCTTAAATATTCTGTTGTTAGGATGTAATTCATACAGAAGAAAATACAAAGATGTAGAAAATTACAAAGTATGATTACTGTGTCATTGACAAAGCTTGCAGCTGTTATTTGTTTGATAATGCTGTCACTTTGACAACAGATATTTATGTCGGATCCTATGTTCGGATCTAAAATTTTTTATAAAAATCGTTCAAGCCGTTTTGGAGTAGTATGGCAATAAACACTGTAACACGAGAATTTTATATATAGAAAAATATTTTTCATGCATTTATAGTTTAATTGAAATCTCAAAATTAAATACGATATAGTTATAAGTGGAATAGTTATAGTTATCGAATGTTGATGGACGCATGTGCCGAGGTAGGCCAAGACTCACCTATCTTGATCAAATAGGCCAGATACTGGCTGATGGGGGAGTCAGAAGCCTAC
>DWTO01004977.1:0-11078 GCA_018244755.1 Jemadia pseudognetus
TGTTTTTTTATTGGAAAGGGTATACTTCATAGATACTTTGATAAAAATTTGGTCAGGTTCGAATGATGGGATCGTGTATTTCACTCAACCCATGAACATCATGCATCAACTGCATATCCTGCTCGATATATCCTCTGTAAGGTACCATATGATCTGCGAGGATTTCATTAATGTAACGATGTGAAGTCAATCCACGTGTATGGCTCTTGGAATCGATGAAAACTAACGCTGTAGTGCGGATAACGATATGCTGATCCAGACCATTACAAATCCCCCTCCATAAGCAACAGTTTTCTCGATGCAACGCTGAGAATAACGTTCTCCAGGGCGACGTTATACTCTTTGACGTCGATCACTTCCATGTCGACTAACCCTCGTTGTCTCATCAGTGAAGAGTACATTGCCCCATTGCTCTAACATACAATCACAGTTTTCGAGCAAATTCAAATCGTGCTCGATGGTAGGATACCGTTAATTTTGAGCCTGTTGCGGCTTTCTATGGAGTCAAGTTTCGTTCAGTAAGTTTCCTTCTGACAGTATCTGAACTTATGACCATTTGACGTTCGTCACGTAGACTTCGTTGGACTTGAAGTGCGGCGGCGGCTTTGTAAAACAGTAAGTTGGATATACCGATCATCTGCTGCTAATGTAGGCCGAGGTCTCCCCGTACCTGGTCGGCGATCGAATGCTCCAGTCTCTAGGATCGTCTGTAAACTTGTTTTACCGAAGATCTGCTGATTCGAAATATCCTAGCGACCTCACGTTGCGAAAGACCTCTTTGAATTAGTGCTACAGCTTGAGCTGCTTCCTGAGGTGTCGTATCCATTATTGACCGAAGAAAAAAAAGGAAAAATTCATGCGTCTGGAGTAAATGATGGACGACAACTAAACAAATCATAAGAACTATCCGACTACCCTTATTGTAGAAAGAAAGATTGCTCATCGCGAACTCTAGTCAAAACGGAGGAAATCGTTAGTATTGTATTTGTTGCTTGATTACAATGTGAGTTGATGGTACTTTAGAATAAAATTTGTGGTCGTTTTAATAATCATAAACGCATTTTTGTGGGTATAACTTTGATAGTTGTAAGTTTCATAATTGTTGAGAAAATCGAATGAGAGTTCCATGGTAGAAGGTGGCCAGGTTTCTTTGCTGTCTAGTTTAGTAATGCGGACTCCAACAAAAAATATATAAAAAGAACTAACGACCTAAGAGCGAGATCATCTATGAACTAGTACGCATAGTTCACCTAAAAGAGCCCTCTTTTGAACTAGGTCGTTCGCGAACTACCCAAGACTAATACAAAAGGACAATCATACTTCTGTCTAAGCAACAACGGCAACTATTATTATGATATTTGTTTCACATATAATAGATATTTTTGCTAGAAATATTCGTACCGTTTGTTAAAAATAGATATTACTCGTTATTATTACTCAGCTGTGCTGCAAGTAGTTTGAATTGACACCTGGAAAATCATATCACTCAAAAATACTGTAATTGTTTTGTCTCTCAAAAAGCAGATATGGTGTGGTGCGTCGTTGTTAAATACTGAATCATGTGAACCTATAAATATGCGATATAATAAGCAAGAGTTAGCCGCGTTAGCATCACACACATCACAAACTTTTGAGCGGGAGGGTGTATTGGTGTTAAAAGAAAAACAGGATGGCTTTTTTCGCAGATCCGAAGGTCAATATGTAACTAAGTTCACTACTCCTTATGAAAATATTAATATCTACTAGTCTCTTTGACCATTCGTGTATATAACATTATAAGCTGAGTCATATATATAACATTATAAGTCTCTGACCATTCGTGTATATAACATCAAATGCTGCCATATGCATATAATAAAATTAGCAGCTCTATTTATGTTTCAGAGTTGGGTATATTAAATATCAATGTCTAGATAAATATTTTTCATAAAAATTACATTTTTGGTTAATACTGACCTTTTTCAAATTGAGTGGGTGTTAAAATTTTTGTATAATGTCTATTATTGAATCCCTAGTCAATTCCTTTCAATAATAGAGAATATTCTACCTTTGAGAAGTTGTTTTTGGCCCTTACCATTTATTTATGTTAAAGATACAGTTTCTTTAACTGCTATTGGGTGTTAAAACCTATGATTTTTAAATTTTGTATTCTTAAAGGCAGACTGTGGTCTTTTGCAAAGGCATGTAGGTTGTATTTGGTCAAAGCCAACATTGTACCGTTGATCATCTAGTGCAGATTGATTAAAATTTAGCTCAGGCAATCTAAATATTTAAAAAAATTTCAACCATCCTCTTATTATACAAAGCTTATGTAAGGAGTAAATTGGTATATTGTTGTTAGTTATGGTTGTCGAGTTATAAAGTTTATAGCAGCCTTATTGAGAGAATTCACAAAAGCTTTGTTAGGCACCCAACTTATCGTTTCCACACACCGTAAGATGTTAAGTCCTACTCTCACAGACTAATTTACTTTAAAATAAAACCTCTCTATCCTGGAAGGGATATATTAGATCTCAAATTTCTAAATAAAATTTTTCACAGTGACATTGATAATTCCAATATTTTATATAAATTGAGTTTTAATGTACCTTGTATATGAGTGTATACAAGGTACAACATCCGGCTCCACTATACAGTATTACAAAATGTTCAACTAACTTTGCTTGAAAGGCCCCTATAGCATAACTAAACTTTATAATACATATGCCAGGAAATTGGCTGGCTTGTACTTATTTACAAACAATTCTTCCACATTCTGTAAACACCTTAATAAAATATCCTCTGTTTTTGTGTTTTTTAAAATATTGGTTATTTTAAATTCGCAATTCTTTTATGTTATGTAATTTTTTTTTCCATTTCATATTTATATCAATCTGTTTGTCCATCTGTTATTAAAGATGCTATGAAATCCATATGTATATGTACATTCATGTTTATTTTATGTTGGAATTTAAATAAAAATATAATTAAGGTATTTGTGCTGTCTTAATTGGAAAACCATTTCGAATTCTAGCCATAATGTACAACAAACTATTAATTAATAATAATTATGAGATAAAGGTAATAGTAATAATGATCAAATAGGCAAATCCAGTAATTGCAGTATTTTGTGAAGATACTTTAACTATTTTATCATCAACACAATATTCCACTGTTGGGAACAGCTTTCTTTTTAGAAGCGGACAAGTAAGACTGACCACTGCCTTATTTTGGCAATTATTAAAATGTGCTGGTGTTAATTTGTTTTGGGTTGTAATGGTATTTATGACGATATGCTCTCTTCATCTTCAAATGCACCTCTGCATCTATATGACAGGCAATATGATTGTAGTGACAATGAAATGTAACATCTATTTTAATGTTAGTATGTTTATTTCTATTTTAGGTGCAACAGTAAGATGGTTCCGTCTAAAAGGCAACCTTCTATTTTATTTGAAGGGACCTGAGCCATGGTATGAGCCTGTGGGGGTGTGCATTTTGGGCCAGCATCTAGTTAAAGTGCAGGCGCAAGATGAAAATGGGCACTGGCCTTTTCAAATTGGTAAATACGAATTAAAGCAGAATTAATATACATCACTTCTGTTTAGAGATAAAGTTCATTTTGGACAACTTACTAAACGAAACCCATTATTGTGATCATTTTCTGTTGTTCTATGATATAAATAAGAATTGTCTCAATATATGGTGAAGTAAGCTATTGTTACATGTTTAATTTGTAATCATGTGATGAAAGATCCTAACAAGTTTATTAGTCATCCATTGTTTGTGGCCATAACAAAAACATATTGTACATAATTCTATATAATTGGACACATAATATTTTATGTTTGTGGTCTTTGCAAATGATGTTATAATAAGAAAAGACCTGATTACTTGATTACTGTAGGTATGCATAAGTGTGATGGCAATAGTTATATTGATTATTCCAACATATATGAGAAGGTTTTTTTTTTACTTATAGGCTAGCTTTTGTCCATAGTCTTGCCTCCTGGAAAGCAATGATGAGGCCTATGGTGTAATAAGCTTGCCTAGTAAATGCCTATTCACATTAAATTTGTAGAGGCCCAGATTGTACTCAATGGGAAACAGTTATCTAAAGCATATTTAAACAAAGTAAAGATGGAAAAAGTGTGACAAAAAGCAGTTAGAAAACATCCATGTTGTATTGTTCTGTTATGGTATTCACTGTTATCACTTTCAAACATAATATAATAAATCATTGTAAATTACAGTTTGGGACAATGGAGTATGCTACAGATTGGCAACATTTCTTGAATCAGAACGTACACTATGGTTGAAGGCTATACAAATGGCACCATATGATGTTATTCATTCAGAAATTGTAGCCTTGAAGGAGAAACTCAACAGAATTAGACCTATTGTGGATATAAACACCTATAGGTTACAAAAGGGCATAGTGGCAGGTGAGTTAATTGAAATTTTGGTGTTAATATTAACTGTAGCATGGATATTAGTTTTATTGTAGCATGGAAAATGTTTGAATACACAATCTTACTCACTCCACATGTGATGTTTTATTTATGAAAATTATTATTCGGATTTATAAATGGATGACTTGAAACACACTTTCTGGAAGGATTCTTTCTACTTATATTTTGGTTATTCAAACAGTAATTTGCATAGTGATTACACAGTTAATTTGTTCCCAAAAAACACTTTTAAATTTAATTTCTTTAGACTGTACTTCTTCATATATTTTTATAGAAGTAGTGAGACAACCATTATGATGGTTTGAATCTAAAGCATTCTTTGTGGGACAATGGAAATTGGGGCTATCTATACATTTAAACTGGTGACCTATGTTATTTTTTACAACATAAAAATATGATTTTTTTGTTACAGATATGAATGAAGTGCCATTATGTGAACTAGCTCTCACTTGTGACAATCTTCTATGTGACACACATGGTAGACCCCCATCCCCCTTAATGGTGCTATTTGTTAGATACAGTAAGGGTCTCTGTGTTAAGTATGGTACTACAGAAATAGTCGAGGTGGGTAATACATGTAAAATGATTTTACTGAACATTCTTTTACTAAACATTCTTTTGATTTCTAAATACTGCAACATGATTTACAAGGTTAGTATTGTTTCACAGACTTGCAGTAATCCAAGCTTTTCCAAGACTATTCTATTCAGAGCCAGTGATGGTCTAACTGGTGACGCTCTGGTGAGGTTAGTCGTATATGATGTAAAAGAGCGAGTTTCTGAAACCGCTGTTCCTATGGGTTTCACATCACTTACACTTAGTACTATACAGGTAAAGTTAATATTTGTAAATTAGAACAACAGATTGAATGTTGTAAAGGTAATATAAGTTAAATTTAATTAAACTTGATTGTCTTGTGGTGTTTTTGTATGCTTTTTACAGGAAGCTCAAAGATTGCGTGTTGCATTGGTGACGCGGGATAACAAAACTATCGGTTTTGTCACTTTGAATGGCTGGAGTCTTGAACCATCTTATATTGGCACTAGTCCGAGTCACACAAATGACCGGAATAGCATAGATATTCCTCAAAAAATATTATGTCACAGACGTTCTCAATCTCTTCCACCTAGACTGGGTCTGAAATTAAAGTTTCCTTCATATGGAAACCTACTAAAGCAGAATTTTGTTAATAGTTTTCAAGTGACATATCGATTCCATTCGGGCCTTGGTGGAGATATCACTGTTCATGAAATAATGGCTGAGCCAAAGATATGCTATCAAATACCTATTCAACTGCTGTAAGTTTAAAATTAAGTTTTTAGTATTGTCTTCTAGAACCTCTTCTAAAGTACTGTTGTTCCTGTTTTTTACAATTCATTTCATCATTATGTCATGTCATATTGATGCATATTACATATGTTAAGGCAATGTTCAATATGTTTCAGTGATATTTACATCCAACGCGAAAAGGAGTTACTTGAAGAACTGCTATCTGTGGGTGAATTGAGTGGGCGTTGGCAGAGTCTGCAACTGGATTTAGCCAGTACCCATTTATCCGTACTGAAGCACTACTGTCATTCTAAAAGATGTCTTCAAGAAGCTGATCATTCCTATTTCAAGGCTAGCAGTAAGAAAGGCGAGATTATTTGTTAAATTTTTGGTTCCTTGAGTTTTTTGTACACTTATTCTTGTTTTGCTATAGTTATGATGTTTTGTAATGTGAAAGCTAATTATGTAGCAATAATTTTAATTTAGTATAATTATTTTTATTTTATATTTATCATAGAATCTATTATTTTTATTGTTAGCATGAAGCAAATTTTACATGTGCCCATTTTGTGGTTGAGGTTTATTAAGAGCAAAAAGTTTGTATATTTGTCATATAATTAATATACATAATATATGTATTTAATGGAACAAGAGGTCTAGCATTCACGAAAGTGCATACGAGAATGGCCTCTGTCCACCGTTTGTTCCTTATCTTGACCTATGACGCTTTAGAACGAGTTACCTGATCGATTACTCATTTCTTGCAAGTTGTTGATTGCTGACATCCCACTTCTGATGTCGGAGGGAAGATATGTCCGTGTGATTCTCAATGAATGGATGTTCTCTCCACTCCACGATAATAGTCTTGATATCTTTAAGGTCAAGGATAGATGATGAGAGGTGGAATTCACATTGATCAACAGTCAGTTTATAGCCGCACAATAGTTATGTCAAACAATGAAATACTCTAGAGCTGTAGCAGTAATTCCTCGAGATGTTACTCTTCTTTGTGTCTCTTTTTTTCTAATTGTCACTATGCTGTTGCTATGGTGTGTGTAGTAAATGTTTGTGTGGTTGTGCAGTCTCGGGGAGGGTGACCTATTTGCAGTGTTTTGTCATCGTCAGGGTCCTCTATGACATGTCTCGGTCTCCTGAAGGGAGTGGTTACCCACATTGGTCGGCGGGGTACAAGACTATATTTCTTATAAGTCTATTTGGATGGAAGTCAGCCTTGTTGAAGTAGCGGATGGCTTATTTCCTTAAGAACTGGGTTATTGTGTCTAATTGGAGGTCTATCTAGATCTATGTTGTTTACGTACCAGGGTGCCCCGGTTGTTCTGCGCATGAATCTATTTTGTAATATTTGGAGGGTATCTATTGATCTAGATGCGCTCTCTAACCGAGCATTGCCTTTTATATTCACTAAATGGGTGGGGAGATTACATGTACTATAGTTGTAGAGGAACATTTCGTTACTTAAAAGTATTTTCAAAGCGACACATCGAGTATTTGACGTCTTCACGGCGACATTTGTTATATATGCACATATATAATATACATATGACCAGCCCACTGCCATTTCAGCTTGCTGATCCGTTGGCTATGTCGATAATTCTGGTTCTCTGTTGGATCGCCTCGTTTCTGATTCGCTCTCCAGCTAGGAGTGATGCCATACGCAAAGTGGCTGGCGGCGGTTGTATCCGAAGAGCTGAAGATCGGAAATAGGCTAATGATGATGATGAATATGATATTGGTATTAGGGTATATTATATAGAAGTCTGTGATTGTAATATTTGGTCTATATTTGAATGACAGAAATTAATGACAAATAGCTTTTAGGGAGGTCATAAAACGAATGGTTATAAAGAATGTGCAACTGTAACAAGTATGTCTAGCTATACTACATTTTCAGATGAACCCAGTCTAGAATTTGCACCTACAAATCTTCACCTGCAAAGAATGTGGGTGCATAATGATACACTGAACAAAACTGGTTTCCATGATGTGATCACTGCAGGAGCATTTGCTGCACACTCCCACAAAGGCGAAAGAACAGGGGGATTAATAAGGTACTTATGAAACATCATCAATATTACTTTCGTCAGCAATAAATCAATCTTTGTTCCGATCATTTAATAGCACATTATTTTATTTTGTTTCATTATGTTTATTAAGTTGGAAAAATGCTATAATGATGGAAATATCATGCTAATTGTCACATAATGCCTAATAGGTGACTCAACTTTCAACAGCTAATTATTATGGTTTATTGCACTACTTATTACTATAGAAATGTCTTTGAAGGCATTTATATCCATGTAGTTCCAATAATTCCTTCGTTTATCATATTATTATATTGAAACGTGGGAGTGTCCTACACTCCTCTGCCTACCTCTTCCTGTATAACAGGTGTGATGTTAGTTAACGTTTAGTGATTTTATAAGAAAGTAGTGATTTTTTTACCAGGTTAGTGCAACAAGTGAAGGATATTAATAGTACAAAAGCTGCATTGAACTCTGCCACAGCAAATAAAATACAGACTGAATATGACAATGTGATCGCATTGAGAAAATTGCGTGAAGATGTTGTCTCCTACATGGACAGAGTTGTTATACTGTTACAAGCCAAGCAAAAGGCTGATGTCTTTAATACTTTAGAAGGTAATTTTTTCAACAAATATATTTCTTTTAACTTTTACTGAAAGCGCCAAGACATGTTTTATGAGGCAGATTATGGGATTGTTGAGATACTTGTCATTCAATTACTAGAAATGATAGATCTAACTTTTAATATCAAGAATTTTATTATTTGGTGCTCATTAATATGTATCTTTTTATCTATATAGGTATTAAAAATAAGGTCAAGAGTATGTTACGACTTTGGGAGCCATCAGTTTTTGAAGAATCTTTGGCTATTATTGGATGGCCCAGGAGTAGTTGTGATGAAACTGAAAAGGAGGTAGAAAAAAATATATGATATACTGCTGAAGTATACTTTAGATTATTTATTACCAGGACATTTAATTACAGTTTCAGGCTACATCAACAATAATTCGTCTTACGGAACATCTCGCAATGTTTGATCAACCGAGTTCTGACTGTGACACATTCGACATATCTTCTAGTTCAAGTTCTAAAGAGACCTCCCCAACTGGTGATACTCCAACATTGTCATCTAGTGTGCCTAATATTTACCCCAACAATGGCCCAAAAATTCCAAGAAAATCTATAAAGGAAATTGCTGAAGGTTCTGAATTACAGTTTCATAATGATTATTTCAATAGTGATGAAAGGTGCAGGTTAAATCATTCATTTAGATCTGTTCGCTCTCCTGTTAAATCGAAAATTAATGATGGGCATAGTTTATCATTTGATGGGAATAGAACAAGACATGGCAGTCTAAGGAACGATTTTAAGAGTTCAGCATCTTTAGAGCAAGTCTCCTATAGATGTCTTATGGACAGCTTGAGTGGGAAAAAGGTAATCAAATCCACTTTTTAAATGAATATTGTAGTGATTGGACTAAAGTGGTACAATGTTACATTATTTGTATCTAATCTACTATGTTGTTACAATCTTTATATTACGCTAGTAGTGACAAATATTTCTTTACAGAGTTCAGATTTAAATAAAGGGTCTGGTTCACTATCGAGCATTGGCAATGTGGACTCTGCTACCAGGGTGAATAATCTTGCGTATTTGAAGACCATTGGAGCAAATGTGGAGTTGGACCTAATCACCGTTGTGGATTCAGTTACTAGGGCAGCTGAAAGTGCTAATTGTGAGTTTTAAGATAAATTAATTACAAATGACAATTGTCCAGAAATTGAAGAACGTAGTGCTACTGTCCGAAACAGTACTTCATACTTCATACACCAAGTGGGAATGTGGGCGTGACAGATAATTTATATATTTGTTTGAGTTACTTGTCTAAAATTTTGAACGAATTGTTGATTGTATGTGAATATTGAAGAGGCCACACAAAAGTGATTATTTATAGCATCAATATATTATGGTCACTGGTAGCAAGGACTGCCTGAATGTACATGTATGTATATGTAAGCTTGATATTATTGTTAAACTGTCATTCTATTTTGATGCATGCCTATTTTTAAATATTATTTAGTTCATGGTCGCTGGTTGTGTGTACAAATGTCAACTTGATGTCTCAGTATCTAAGTAGGTTTACAAATTTGTGAAGATTATTTAAGAAATAGCAAGAACTGAAGAACTAAGTAATAAATTTCTATTACTTGAAGAAACAAGTAATACATTTCTATGTATATTAATATACATGTAGCTATTTTAGAATATCATATGGACCTGGTTTAATCTGTAGTGTTCAGGACTTAATCCATATTCATGAAAGATCTACAACATTAATGTGTTTATCAGAAATATACTTGTGTACCAATCTCTACTAAGTAAATTTGAGTGAATAGAATCTTATCTCAAATGAGTAATTTTTAAAACATACATAAGTTATTATGATACCGGCTGGATCTCTTTTTATCTTCACATCTGTATTAGCTGTAGGGGTAATAATGTAGGGTAGAGGAGGGTACTACACTACACTCCCATGATCCACCTTTTAAACTCCACATACTACCTTGGAATAGGGAGTGAGTCTATTGCCATATGCCAGGCACAGATTCAAATTCTAAGTTCTAAGTAAAACAACATTCCATAGTATCCCTTCTGCTATACAAAGCTAATATGTATTATGTTGTTTCATATAAAATATGAGATTGAATTAATATTGTTAAAGGATAGTTAAGTGTAATTGACTACATGTTCCCATCAATATACAGGTGTATCTTGAATGTTATTATTTTAGGTGCAGAAGAAGATGACCTAGAGAGTATAAGGAGTGTGATGGAGAAGTTCAAGGAAAGTGCTGAGGTGCTGGTGCGTTGGGTGCGTGTGTCGCATGCGGCTCTTCGGCTGCGATGCGAATCGTCGGTTTGGGCGCGAGATAATGCCACTTTGCAGACCAGAAGGGACACATGTTTCTCTCAAGCGGTAATATTGATTAGCGAGTGTTATAATGTTGAATTTGTGTTTTAAGGTCGTTACAGATGAATGTATAATACATTCATATATATATATATGTCCTGCTATATCTGTTTACATATTTTGACGATCAGATATATATTATAACAATGTGTTCGATCACACGACCGTTAATATTGCAAATATATTGTGTAAAATATTGTAATGTGCCTTGCTACTATATGTATTATAGCTCTGTAACCGTGACGAACTTTATGGTACAGAAGTACCCAATTGTGCTTAAGAGGTTACCGTAATCAATACACGTGTATTTTCTACATCGAGTAGTGTAAATTTTTTCCCCGAG
>DWTO01004978.1:0-11077 GCA_018244755.1 Jemadia pseudognetus
GCTCGCACTGCAATTTCAGATTTAAATTGTTAGAACATACTTAAAGACTGACATTCTATTCAAAATGTTAAAATGTAGGTATTTTTAAAAATTAGGTTTTTTCATTATAATCTCGGAGTCTTGAAATGTGCCCGATGTGTGGCAATAGGCTCATCACCTATTCCGTAGCGGGACGTGAACTTTACTTGTGGAACGTGGGAATGTACTGCATAACTCTGGAATTACAGGCGTGAAGTTATCTATCTATAAATCAGAATAGCATGTTATAATGTACTATTTATTACCTGTAATTTTTCGTTCGTACACAAAATACTGTTTCATTTTGTAAACAAAATCCTGTAATTGAATCATGGCGCATACAACTTTACAAAAGATAGGTATTCGTTGATGATTACCGCTTTATGTGAAGTTTTATTCTGTAACTGCGAGCGCCGCGGAGCCTCTATGGTAACGTAAACAAATAATTATTATCGTTTAGTGCATCGTATATGCAAGCATCGCATAATTTGCCGCTAATTTCTCCGCGCACGCACATGCCCGCAGCATCTCGTCATTGGTCATTAACCTTCTGCTAACAGATAGTCTAATTTGGACCTTTATGCTACCATTATTATTATACCGTTACGCGAAGTCCGGTGTCCATGCCCGGTGTATTGCTGTTGCCATACACCGGGCACAAATCTAAACGAGCCACTAGTAATTTCAAGTTAGAAAATCCGCTACCACCCGACCTGGGCTTCGAATACAGGACCTTTCGTTCGCAGCCGCGCTTGCAATCTTTCGACCAACAGGGCAGCCAAGGCATCATAGAGTTTAAAAGTACAATTGCAGTGTTTATTCTCGAGAGTAAGCACCGTTTGCTGTATGCAGTGCATATGCAATTATGCATGCATGGTATTGTTGTTGCAGCAGTCATTTCTCAAACAGCCGCGTGCACTCTGCGTCGTGTCTATGCAAATGTAACCCACTCTTCCCCGACGTCTCCTGAACATGCGTATTATTTAACTGCACCTTAAAATGTGTAAAGATTCCACGTAAAATTGTATTGTATTATAAAAATTGTATTATTCATTTTTCGTGTTCCCATATAAAATATTAATTGCACATGCATTGTAATTATTATTATTACTAGTAATCAAAGCTATTATTATTAGTAATCCTAATAATCATTCAGTGTTCACTGCCTACCCCGTGAAGAACCTGGGGTGTATATATGTATTTATAAGTAGTTATTAATTTCCGGAGTTCTTAAAACGATTTATATATTTTATGATAAAATTTCAAATTAGTATATTAAAAAGTGTTTCACTGTAAGACTACCTTTATTATCTATCTTCAAAGCATTTTTATTTACAACTCAGTCCCGTATACTTTCAAATAGCAATCGTTACATCTGTTCAAATGTGCAACTATAAACTTATATGTCTGGAACCAACTTCAGTGGCGGGTGTGTCGCAACGTTTGCCTCACTGAAGGCACAGGCAGTGATTTATATGCAAAGTCTGTTCCGTGTGAGCCGCGCTTAACTTGACGTGCTGTACCGATGGAAACTTCAAAGGATTTTCTCGTGAATTGCACAGTAAAGTTTTGTTTCACAAATGTACACTGAAGAACCGACTGTAAATGTACGTACTATGTACGTTTGCTTTGTGTTTTTATGCTTAATGAATCTAAAAGCTGTTGAAAAATATATTTATAGAAAGCTATTTATAGAAACTATGAAAATTTCATGTAACAAGTACATTGGATATAAAACTAATGGTACGTACTGGAAGTTAACATATTAAGGGCAAAGCGGGGATAGAGAGAGCGGGGGGGGAGAATTGGTTGTACTATAAATAAATAATAATAAATAAAGGTCAAAACAATGCTGATGAACAAAGGATTAAATGTACGATTCAAATTCATATAAAGGAATAACGTCCCTGTAATCCCTGAAGTGGTAGGAAGAGGAGTGTAGTAAGCTCATATGTTTCACCCATTACGTTTACATCCCACTATGGAACACGTGTTATTAAAGTTCATATGAGGTATTTTGCTAAGTACCTACACCTTAACCAAATTCAACTTTAATTCTTATTTGAACTCTTGATACACTAATATGTACTTCAATGTAATACAATTCCTAGATTGAATTTTGTATTACCAATTATATATAGCGAGTGGTGAGACAGCTTAAATAACCAACGTATAAGTAAAAAAATCGTACTAAGTAAAACCCGTAATTGTAAAAGAGATAGTCAAAGCTTAAATAGAAGCTTTCAGTTTAAAAGCTTCGGAACGAGATCGTTCGGATTTCTCTGCAACGAATTCTATCTTTTTTTCGTAATATCCATCTGAAAACTTTAAAGTTGCCGCAGATTTTTTAAGTAGCTTTGCCACTTTTTAAGCTTTGATTCCGTTTTAGATTTATGAATCTCTTTTACTTGCAATTATTGCATTAACATATACCTACTATGATTAAATAACAAAGAATATTGTTTGTATTTTTTCTAACGGTCATTTTGTCATTCGTGACACACCAAATACAAAAGAGTAAAGAATAATAATTAAAACATGTATATACCTGGTTAATCAATTTCACAGTTAAAATATATATCCTGATAACATCAAATCGAGCGTTTGAGCAAGTGCTATTACAATATATTCAATACAATAACAAAATATTTCAAATATTATGAATATTTCAAATATTAAATATTATGGTACGTTTTACTTTTATGGTAATTGTACTTTTAAGTATCAGTGAAAACATTTCCCTCAGTACGCGGGTCACTCATAGAAATACCGTCACCAACAAAACGTTAACGGTTTTACCTCAAACTATCGCGTACATTGAGGAAAAACAACATATTTTTCTCAACGGGCGACTCGTTGAAAGTTTGCCAAAACCCGTGTCCGAATTACGTAGGCCCATCTCTGGTCACTGTTCCTCATAATATAATTCATTATGTCATCGCACAAGACATACTTATTTCTTGCAAAGTTGTTTTTGGATGTTCCGAGAAACGTTGGCATAAATTCATTATCGTTCCGGGTTATTGTAAGAGGAATAGAGCGAGTTGATTGATTGGTACGTGAATTGTATATATTGTTACGTCATACATGGTATGTTTATAAAAGTTTCTTTTTTTATAATTATTTGTCTTTTTCTCGATCCTTTTATCATTCCACTATAGGAGGCGGTTCGTCTGTCAGAATGAGAGAGCTTAGGCAATAGTATGCCACGCTGGCTAACTACGGGTTAGCAGATTTCACACACTCAAGAAAAGGTTTTTTATGAATGTTATGCAGATTCCCCCACGACGTTTCCCTTCACGCCAGAAAGTGGTACACGCACGCAATTCTGAAGAATTAGAACCCGGGACCCCTAATCGAGAAGCTAAATTTCATACCACTAGTTTATCATTTTCTTGTCTAATTCTCCAGAATTGCATTGCACTATGTTGCAGTGTAATATGTAAAAAAAACCTTAGTTGTCTAGTTTCAAATAGGAGAAACGATTTCGCAAAACTATATAATGATTTGGCATGCTACAGAAGTAGAATAAAAATTATAGAGATACTTTGAAAATTTTTGAACATGTATATTAATTTCTTTCACAATTATCATATCCTGAAAATTATCTAATAAACGTTGTACCAACTTTGAGTCAAAAACTCATGTTTTACAATCACACCTTATTTTCTATGTCCCTTGTAGAGTTCGATAGTAATATTCGAAAAACACTGTTAAATGTGTTTAGTATCCGGGCTGGACAGATCTACGCAATCTGGCAAACAAATTGCTAACAGCTTCAACATATTAGACAATATTTACGTACATTAATAATCTATCGCAACTCCTAATGTATTTACTCATTCCTATTACTCAACTACAAAAACATCAAAACAATTATAAAACAAACATCAAAGTTTGTTAAAAGTCAAATAAAAGACGACACGCCGCGATCACTGTGCGCGCTGTACTTGATTGCTTTTCAATAACATCGCAAATCATTAAATTACGTTAAATATCTTTGCGATTACTATTCTGTGTGCCAATTCCAGCATAAGATAATTATGTATAATATATAGCTTATATACGCTTCGATGATTCATGCTTCAATGCCTTTAATTCATTTGATGTTAGTCCTAATGCAATCTAGGTTTACTATACGATCGATAAATAATCGGTATTTCAAGGGTAGGAAACTTGAGGTAAAACTTGGTGGTTATCGTGTTACTGGTATCAAAGATTTACCAACGTTAATTTATATGCGAGGAGAAACAATTGCATATCGACCTATATTTTTCGTCCTCAATTTTGAACTAAAACTGTTGAACATTTTTGAAAAATTTATGTCACTGCTATAAACGTGTGACGTCATAAAGTCAAATTGTGGGAAAGCCCGTGAGAAAGTATAATAAGTCAGTACGCACACGTGTTCAATGTGAACGAAACTGTGAACAAAAGATTACATTCTATTGGAAGGTTCCAAAACTGTCCGTATAGAATTTGAATGCGGACACGCAAGTACCATAACATTGTCTGTCTGTGATAATACAATAGAGCAGAATTTTTTGCAGTCTCAAACAGAAAATAACAGTTTTTTACTATGTAGTAAAAACTAATAGAAGATCCGATAAGAAACATTGAACAATTAGCGCAGTTTATAATATTAAGATGAATGGACACAACACTTGTCTATCATCATTATATAAAAAGTAACACTATTCAGTTAAGCAAAATAAATTGGGACATATTTATGTAATAAAGAGTATTCCCAGCTGTACTCAAGTTGTTCAAGAACGGTTAAATTTTGTTACATATTTACATGTTACATTTTGTTCATGTTACCTATATGACAAAACTATTACAAGATTTTTGAGTCAAATGCGAAATATTGTTGGTAAAAGGATATTATTGAAATTCGAGGATATTCACATTTTAAATCTAAATATCGCTTGATGTGACGGTAAAGAAAAATTTTATGAGGAAGCCTACATTACTCGTATGTTGCATTCGTACACGGCGAGCATGACAGACTATGGCCTTCACTTGCTCATTGTAAGCAGAGTCCAAAGTAGAATAACAAAAGGTTTAATCATGACGTTGATAGTATCGAATACTGTACGCGTCCGTAGTCCATACACATACACAGCAGGCAACACTCCAGTCCCCGCACGGCCGACACATCCCGTTAACTTCACTGCGAGCTGACAAAGTGCCGTGTTATTACACTGAGCTGTCTTTATGCGTCTGCCCTCAATATCTGCCTCTTGACCCGGCGCTGTGACGTCACTGGCTTTACTTAGACACGAGCTTCGAAGCCGTGGCATTAACAGCGTTAGACAAATTAATTAATGTAGTTATGACCATGTCCACGATGACGTTATATCCTATGGTACGTAGGTTAAGTTAGTATGTATAGCGTTATAATTACATACGTCCAACGTTTCTTATTCTTCAAGGTATGAAAAGGGACAAGGTAGTGTCTTTTATCATGCTCTTCAACGTCATCAACTTGTGTATCGTGCGACTTTTAGATACCTACAAGTTTTCTCACAGGTTTCAGGTTTTCTACACTGGCCAAGTGCAGGTTGGCAAACTTCAAACGCTGTAGAAAATATTGTGAGGAAATCTTAAGTGTGCTTGACTGTCTCGTAGGTCATGTTGCATATGCAATCGAGAGGTCCTGAGTGCATATAGCGGGTCTGGTACAATTGGATTTTTCTTAGACTTTCTAGTACGGACTCTAGGTCTGGATATGTGACCGGATTTTGGTCACGAGCTCACCCTCTATTCCATAGTAGGACGTAAACGTAACTGGTGAAGCGTGGGAGTGTAATACACTCCTGGACCTACCTCTTCAGGCGTGATGTTACGTATCTCAGGTGATCAGGTTTTTCATGACACTTTTGTTTACTGGTACACCAAATTACATTTAATCTTAAGATAGAAAAAAATAACTTGTAAATAAATAGTTTCACGCCGAGATTTAAACCCGTCCTAGCTTAAGTCCTGCCGATGGAGACTTGTTTCCTAAATTCTAGGCTATCACTGGTTAATTGTGTAACAAATATTTCCTTTAATCCTTAAAAAGTGGTATGAGGTCTATTCGAATCGTGTAAGTTTTAATTAATATCTTATCTTAAGCTAGTTAGATATGTAATGATTTGATATTGCGTATTGCTCCATTTACCTCGTAAAGGACCTGGTGTGATGATATAATAATTTTCTGATTTTAGTTATGCGAAAATCATTTACCAGTTTAATGTGAAAATCATTTAAGCACTGTCGTAGATGTATGCATAAATTGTTTCGAGGGACACAAGGACAGTTAATGTAAACACACAATAAACTATTACAGAACAATACTGAATACGGCGACGGCAATTCGTTAATAGTTGTGACCCTAATGGGTCAGCCATCGAGGTCACGATTGTGAGTGAACAAACCTGGGCGGTCACGTGCCGCCATTTTCTATCTAACTGCCAAAGTCAAGGACAAAAAGTAGTAACTGAAGGAACAAGGCCTGCTAAGAGCTTTCACCGCGCGCAAACGAGAGCGGAACACTTGTGGAGCCTTAAAGGCACTTTGTAAAAAGAGGTTATGTAAATAGGGGCCGTCCGCTTTCAATGGTCCCGTTTCCATCTTGCGTTTTGAACAGTTTTAAGCGAACGTCGCTGCGAACGCTATGACAAAGTTGGATTAACTTAAGTTGCGCTAGAGGAAGAACTTTTCTTTTAACTTTCAATGCTTATAAACACGTGATCTCTCTTGTGTTCATATACATACTTCATTGTATGTGTTAAGCAAAACATGTAAGTGTTAAATAAAATATTATATGCAGTATTTAACAATATCTGTGGCTTCAAGTCTCTAATAACTGTTATTCAAATGTAGTTTAATAATAAAATGTATACTGATATATTTACGGTGATGATAAAATAAAAGAGAGAACAATTCCTTCGTTACCTTGTTCCTTATCCCCGACAATCTTCATTGTAACATGGGAATATGCGTCAGTGAAATGTCAAGAAATGTCGACAAACAGTAGGCAAAACAATAATTATCTGTTGCTGATATAAAAGACGATCAAAAAACTGGGTAGAATAATAAAAAATCCTTATATAATTAACGATTGTCTCAAAAATTGTAACAAAGATAACGAACTTAATTCGCATTATACTCGATGTATCGGATGCAAATTATGTAAACGAGGGCAATGAAGGCGAGGTATTTTGTGTTCTTATCTTTGAATGAGTCAGTACAATGTAATAAATACAGGTCAAAAACATTTGGAGGAATTCATAATAGCATCAAGAAAAATATTACTGTAATTGTTACCCAAATATTAGTATTATGTTTAGATTCATATTATATGTATAATACAAGATGTTCAACCATAAATATTAAATTTTTTGATATTTAATAAGTGTATAAATAGATATTTGTTTTTGTGCACTTCACATTAAAATTCACAAAAACAAATAACTATTTATTCACTTTTTTATTGTTTATATTTACTATAATAATAAATTATTATTTGAATCGATATAAAGAATACATTTGTGTTCTGCAGAAGCGCAAAAAAGCCGTAATAGCAAGTTAGTAAATTTACACGCTGACACAAACTTATGAACCAAAATATAATTCACTCATTAATAACACGCGAAACATAATGTCCTACAAAACGTGTAACAAACTTTGTGAACCCTTAATTGTAATAAAATGTACTGACAGAGACGAACATGGGATTTGATTAGTCTTATAAGGAAAACTTTGAATGCTACGAATATTGCTACGGGTAGTCTCTATCTTTCGATCATGTAGCATGTAGTTTTTATAGAACTTAGTAACCTTTTAGATTTGCTGGTATATGATCTCCCCAAGCTATATACTCATAAATTATCTATATGTATATGGAAACTATACTCCCACTTAGTCTCCATAAAGCTCTCTTAGACGTATGAAGTCTAACCAAACCAGACCGAGCCAGCATCGGAGACATTTGATCTTTCTCATTCTGAGAGAATATCCATTTCGTACAGCAGCGGGATAAAAATATTGATGATAATGGTCATTTATTATCAATTTAAGACTGATTGGAAACTCTAATGAAATTAATATTTTCTGTCAATCCTTCCATAAACGATGTTATTGGGTCTAAGGCTTTGTTCTAGTTACCCAAATTGTACAAAGGACTTGACGTAAAAGCTCGACATGAAATGCCGCTTGCACGCTTTCGTTCTGATAACAACTTAATCAATTGATTTTATTAGATCACTGGCGCGCGCCACGGCCTTAGGAAATGTACTGAATGTTTTTACTTTTTACTCCGGTTTTATTGCTAAGTCGTTCTTAGAACTTGGAGTTGTAAAAACGCTTGGCATGTCCCGTGAAAGGGATAAAGCAATAAATTACTTGAGACCGCAAAAGAATTAATTAGACTTTAACATAGCAACCACAAGCACACTGGAGGAATTTCACTTAAGCATTCATACCACAGATACTGGTCTAAAGTTTATTACTTTCTTAATTTTAAATTGCCTTTTTAAGTTTCAATAAAACTGTAAACTCGTAATCACCAAAATGCATTCAATTCTTGTTTACGTCAAGCCTATAATTGACCTTTAGTTAAGAACATCAGCAAAAAAACTTATTTGTGAATAAGTTATTAGCAAGAGTTGATTGAAGTTTTTATACATAATGTTAGACAAATGGTAATGAAGTCATATTAACCACAAGCTAATATAATGATGTTTAACAAGCATGTTTAATCGTTAACAAAGCCCAGGAAACGTGACTAAATATTTGATGGTCCTTGTACATAAAGACGGCGTTAGAAGTCATCATGTTGACTACATTTTTGAGAACCGAGGTCTGGTTAAATACCTCCACGGTATTTTTTACGAACCACTTAAATGTCAAGTTAAATACGCATTGGTTTTCCTTTAATTTTCGTCAACCTAACATTACACCTGTAATCCCCGAAGAGGTAGACAGAGAAGTATAGTACACTCCCACGTTTTACCAGTTACTTTTACGTCCCACTATGGAATAAGTGTTGAACTTATTGCCATACACCGGGCTCATATCCAGACTCCGAGCCACTACTGGGAAATCTAAATTAGAAAAATTTTGAAGTGTCCGACCCGGGAATTGAACCCAGGATCTATCTCTCAGCAGTCGCACTTTCGACCAACACGACCAACTAGGCAATCCATTAGTAGTCGTGTTTTGAAAAATGAAAACATTGATGATTCATTGTCATAAACCATGTTATCACTCCGTGATCGTCATCGCGACCTGTCCTTTCACAGCCATCTTCTGCCGGTTCCTATGACCACCATAACATCTATCTGTTGGGCGTTCTACACTACGTTTACTAGTCAAACTAGCAATACTAAATCTTACAGATCGGAGGCATATTAAATCTATCCGGGCTTTTAATCATACTTAAGCAGAATAGTAATCAAACGATAAGATCGTTACGTATAGAACAGACATTGACATATGTCATATATGTCATATGACATATATGTCATCACCATTAACATTTAAATCGATCACCGGTTTAACTGCATCGTAAGAAGTTTGAAAAGATTAAGGTCGGCGACCATATATGCATATTCTCTTGTGAGTCGTTGCTATTTTATATTTGTGTTCCTTACTGTTATGCATACATACGAGAATATACCCCTACGTTCATTTTACCCACCACCTGTTCTATAATGGAACGTATAACATATTTTATGAAACAACAATTTCATAATCGTAATAGAAGCAGACAGAGTGGTAAAGAGCCTCAGTCTACCTCATCGTGGATTACAGGCTGATGTCATGTTTATTATTTTTATTTGAACAATAATCAGTTATTGAGTTAAATAATAATCAGTTATTGAGTTAAATAATAATCAGTTATTGAGTTAAATAATAATCAGTTATTGAGGTAAAAACGTTATATATTTTAATAAGTATCAATTACAAATAAAATGGTTTTGAACAATTACATTGGTCAGATTTGAAATGATAAATCCAGTACGAATAAGACCTTCACACTGTGGCTGCTATACATCGACTGAGCTTATTACGAGTACCTACTCGTATGTAGCTATGCCCATCCGCACTGTCTACCCTCACATCAGTGCTATTGCCAGAGCGAGTGGTACTATTATTACAATTCTATATTTAAAATGAAAGACATTTCAATAAAACCACTTCGTACATCAAACATTAAATCAAAAGCACTAATTTGACATTGTTTGTTATTTAAGATTTGCTTGAAGAATTAATTATGGCACAGTACGCCGCATTTTGTTTCAATCAAAACATGAACATTATTAAGGACTGAAATATCATGTGCGTAATCATTCTGTTTTTTGGCTCTGCATATGTGGATGGTTTATTTTATTAGTCCTCTTGAATTCTGATTGATTTGATAGTATTAATGTACTTGTGTGTATATTTCCACTTACGGCCATCTGGCACCAGAGTAGCCACATCTGATAAACTATATACAGTGATACTTGTATAGCTAATGAGCTTAATAAACAGGCGTGATGTTACATTATGTGTGTTGTAGACTGTTTAAATTAATTGATATACGTATATAAAATTGTTAATAATGTCGATGACTTAGGCCAACAGTACGTATATCCCAAGTACGTATTATACATGGAATTGAAATCCTGTTAACATCACGATATTCTAGTAAAAATTAAGACATTATAGGTAAGTCGTAATGCGGTTTTCCTATGACTCTATTGTTATAGATTTGCATAATTTAATGCTTAGTAAGTTTATGAATCATTAAAATTACTGGTACACTTATAATATCTCATGAGATCAAGACTCATCTATCTTGACCCAATAGATCACATACAAACTGCCTGGTGAGTCACGAGTCTTCATAACTGGGTTCCTTGTGGAAGATGCTAGTCAGGTCTGTGAGGAGAGATAAACGGTACTCAGTGCCCTCTGCCTATCCTTCAAAACAGCGGTTTTACATTATAATACGTAAACGTAACATCACGCCTGTTATCCCCGAAGAGGTAGGCAGAGGAGTGTAGAACACTCCCACATTTCACCG
>DWTO01004979.1:0-11076 GCA_018244755.1 Jemadia pseudognetus
GTCAATTTTGATTTCGTCATTAAATACTATGAAAATTCTAACTAAAACAACAGTTACAAATTACTTGTTTCTTAACGGGACACTTTACTGTTATTCGTTTCCTTGCAAGCTAGTGCCCAGCAGTGCAGTAACAGACGTTACATGAAAAGCCCTTCACTTGCATTTTCGGTAGCTGTTTTCCATCTTTGCTATAAAAGGTTTAAATTTCATGTATTAATAATAATGTAATAGAAAAATCCGATACAATATATTTATCAAAAACATTAGTTACTCACTGATGTGAGGGTCAACCATTTGCCGAGAGCGGCTCGTATTCAGAGAGATGAATATCATATAAGGATATGAGGTCTATAAGAATACATATGTACATACATATTATTATGTTTGGCGCAGGATGCTCTTTAACTACCCGGTAAAATACCTGACAGGTAAGTTTAGACACAAATATAATTTAAAAAAAACGTAGCATCACACCTGTAATCCCCGAAGAGGTAGGCAGGGGAATGTAGAACACTCCCACGTTTCATCAGTTATAGTAAATAATAGAGAATAGGTAAGGCAGGTACCGGTGAGTTTGCGAAGTACCGTACCGTACCGTAGTGGTGCTACCGACGGTGACAATGCGCAGTGGGCCGCGGGCGCAATCATTAAGGGATCATTAAACGCGTTTAATGACAACCCCTTACGTGTCGCCCCGCTCTGTCACTTGGCTCTAAACACTCCTCGCTACCGACGATCACAGAATCAATGACACATACCCATCATCTATGTGTTTTAATGTATGTAAAATACAACCTGTATATTTATAATTTGGTATTCAAAACCTATTTTTTTTTCTTATAAAGAAATATCGTTCGCAGCGGAATACAATAACATTGCAAACCAGTGGTTTAGTAATGTTTGATTTATTTTATAATAACTTTTGACTGTGTTAAAAATTACGAAATATAACAAACATTAAGGAATACTTAGTAAAGTAGATATATGTAGTTCATTAATGTATCATATCTAGCAATGACGGTAACACAATGAATATCAAAGAAAATTGTAATTAAATAGGTACAGACTGCATTGAAATGTCGAACATTTGAATGTAAATGTCCCACAAATACTACGTTTATTTCCAAATGCATTGTAACTGTAAAGTTTTTAAATTATTGTTATTAAATCACGAAGTGCGCCCTTAAAACTGAATGCCACATTATGTGCTGACATGATTCTTTTACATTTTCCACTGTCTTCATACAAGAACTTTAAATTATCTTTAAACTGTCTTTAATCGGTTACATTAAAAAACAAATCACTACGCGCCGAACCTTTAAAGCGCTCTAAACCATAATCACAGCATTCGTGATCCACATTTACAGTGGGACTTATTAGTGGAAATAGAAGCTGTCGGGTTGAAAAGAGTGGCGACAAAGTCGCGCTGCGGCGGCGGCGAGCAAATGAGGCGCGTCGCGCACTGCTAACTAAACCAATCGCCTGCGGTGGCAGCGCAGACGGGCGGTTCGAGCTTTAGTGTAACCTCTGTTACATATTGGTCTTGACTCCTAACTGCTATACAAGTTATTCAATAGATTGGGTACCGACTACATTTTTAGCAGTGATATTGTTTTATCGTTTGCGTGGATGAGTGCATTAAGTTTTGATTTGCTTTAAATCATCGATTGAGAAGGAAATCCAACAGAAGAAATATTTTTTGATTTCAATAAATAATAAGTTTATTATATTTGACGACCTAAAGAGTGGAAGATTAATTCAACAAGAAACAGTTCGTGGCCAAAAGATTAAACCTCGATAAAGCATCACGCCACAAGGCCATAATTATAACAATTACACCGTAATGAAATACCCGGCAGATTATATATTATTGTTGGAAGTTTGTATTAACCTCTTATTACATTTGCTTATTGCTATAAATGTTCTGAAATAAAAACGCAACTGGAATTCTAGTACATTAGCTAGTATTATTAGTTTACTGTTGTAAGTAATTTGAAACAAAAACTTACTTGGAACTCTAGTGTATTAACAAGTCCGTAGAAAAATATATACTCGGCGTTCTAACCGCAACTCTGTATGAACCAATCCGATCGGGCGGTAACGGGTGTAACGAGCCGTTCACGCCGACACATCCCATCGTAACCGATCTGTTATTCATTCATAAAGTGTCATTAGACGCGGCGCCGCGGTACCGCCCGTTTGCACCGATCATTTAACATCATTTGCACTGCTTTTTATCCCTCGCCTGTTTTAATGCGGACTAAATCCTTACTGGCGCTTGTTACTAGAAAAACAACGGCGCGTTGATCCCAGGTATCCAGGTGCTGACATAATACCGCCAAGTTCAAGTTGCTTACTGCCTTTGTGATACCGCTAGTTTTGCGGACTGGAAGCTTAATTGCGGTTGACAGCAGAAGTGGCGGTTGAAAGCCTGTCTGTTAAACAGTGTCTCAGGTTTTGTTGAAACTGTTGTTGAAATGTATATACACAGCTGTGATTTAATTTTATTAGTGTACATACATACATTCACGCCAGTTCCCTCACGGGGAAGGCAGAGACCGCATTTTATTAGTGTGCATTCTAAATCCCATTGTACACGATTGCTCAGTTAAATAGTTGAGGAATTATTCAATAATAACTACAATTAAATCAAGCTTCAATGTTAAAACCAGCATCACTACAATTTTTCGTAGGAACGCCTATTTATGGTGATATCGGAGTGTAACGTCGAAATATAAATACTTAACTTAAAAAAAGTAACATGACGACTGTAATCCACAAAGAGGTAGACAGAACCTTGTAGTACACTCGCATGTTTCACCAGTTACGTTTACGTGTCACATGGAATAGATGGTGCACCACCAGATGGTGCTTGCACCAGATACAAATTCAGACTCCGTGCTACTTATAGAAATTTCTACTGGAAAATCTAAGTTAGAAAAATTCAATAGTACCAGAACCGGGATTTGAAATTTTCTAACCCGAACCTGTCGATCGATAATCGCGCAATTTAGTTACAACTGATGAGGGAGTCAAAGGTCAGAATAAATGCAGAAGAAGAACGACAGACCGGTGCGGGAGAAGATATCAGCTCTGAACTATTAATCCAATACAAGGGATCTGGCATGATTACATATGGGAGTACTTACGGTACACTTGTGTGCAAAAGTCAATACAGCCACAGTGCACCCTAAAATGAGATTAGAATACTCGCGTACACGTGTACGTACGGTACACTCGCGTATAAGAGTAATATCCATCAGGTCACCTGTAAAGGGCTTAAATCAGATGACCGCCACACCCGTATACCCCTATACGTTTGGTACAGTGGCTTACAAAAGTGTAACAGTTGATAATGTTGAGGAACGATTCGAAAGCACGAACGCAATCATTAGGGAAGTTCTTGGGTACAAGCGCGCAAACGAGCGGTTCGTTACCGCTATCGCCAACCTCATTATGCTATGATTGTCGCGGCTATATTTCGTTGTCAATTATTCTACAAATCGCATCGCTTACATTTAGACTTAGTGTACATTACAACACATGTATTTAATAGTCAGGTTACATTTCTCGTTTTTTTAGGTGCAAAAGGCTGCTGTTGAAAAGCGCGATGTCCAGCGGTGGACTGCAACGGGCCGATTTTGATTATAACACCTCTTTAAAGCGAATAGGTAACTAGTATTTAGATCATGACAACTTCATTAAGGTCAGAATCAGTCCAAATCAACGCGTATGTTAACAGTTACAATATATATTTTTTATATCCTTTATTTAATTTAGTCAACTGGCAATCATCTACAGTGATCAATTGACCAATGTAACCCATCGTCCAATGTTGATTTCGAAACAGACGTGCAATCAGACATGATTCTTACAACAAGCAGACATTTAAAATAGTTTTTAAATCTGATTATCTTGTAAAGTATTCTGTTATGCGTGTTTATTTCACTTTTTCCATAACCGTTGATCGAACAATGCGAGAAATCGTAATATGACTGTGTACATATTGCATATAGGTACACTTTATTACAATTATAACTTGGCGCCATGTCTCTTACAGAATATGCAGAGAAACTCTATATCCTTACAAATATGACGAGCTTCTTCTAAAAATGCCAAATAAGCTGTAATAATTTGTATTGTTCATATTATGAATTGTGCCATTATAAAAAAGCCTGCTAATTATTTAATCCATCTAGAAATTGTTACGATGTTCGCACTGCCATCTATCGGCAGCTATAAGACTTATAATTCAAAACATTTTAATTTATTTTTACAAGTATAATTATTATCACAAAAAAGTAATACATATTACTTATTGAAATTTAATTCTCTGTTCAATACGTAACTAATTATTGTAATAATTGCAATTAGAAATAAGAAATTAATTGTGGTTTCATTACGGTTATCATTAGAAATGGTTAACATTTTTTTAAATATAGGTACATCTGTGTGTTCATTGATAACATTTACTACATTAATATGACACACACTATTTTAAAAGTAGACGTATGTTATTTATCAAAGATTACTATCCAAAATAAATTATTATTATTGTTTTTTCTTTACGGCACAGTTATACTGCACTATAAGTACTTTCTTTTTGTCCTTTAAAAAATAATCTCGTGTAAATAACAGTAAAAGAAACCCTAAGAACCCAATATCAGTAAAGCACCCCAATTGATATAGGAAAACGACCGAGCGATTGGCAATTGGCATAAAAAGATCGCGGCCAATAAAATGGAATCCACATTGTCAGCGATGATTCGATTGCCGCCGGGACACGGTTTGGGTGGGAGCACAATTTTATTAGAAATTTTGTTTCAAAAAAGATCCTTTCTACATTACTATCTGAAATAAATGGTATTAAATATATCTAGATATCTTAATCTTTACTATGAAGAAACTTGAAACTAAATAAACCTTATACTATAATAAAAGCGTATGACATTTTTTATTACCTGGTCAAAGGTATTGATCATGTGAATAATTAGAACCAATCTTAAAACAAAAGAACATCAAACTTCAAGGAACAAGGTGGTTATTGACAGCTCAATTAATATAATACATTTGACAATCTGTCAATTATAAATAACAGCATACTAAGTGGAAAATCTATCAGCCAATTAGTTTAAAAAGTTTGCCGTTAATAAAACGAATCATTGGTCCAATGCGGTTGGTACGTATTTTGAGTGGTACCTAGTTATTCAAGCGTTCATTTATAAAAATACAGAGGAAGTAAAATGTTTAATTTCAAATTCATAAATACCCATTAAAAGAAATAATCCAGCTTGTTTCTCTTCTCATTACGGACTATCGGAGTACAAAATAAATAAATTCCTAATTGCAAAAAACCATTCTGCATAAAAATACTGTCATCTAAATGGGATAACGATCCTCCAATTTCCAATTGGCTCTAAAAGACGGCAATTAAGGGTAAGTCCACATTGTCAGCGATGACGACTGAAATTAAAATAAAAAAATATATTGCTACCAATGCTCTTACAAAACGGAAAAGCGACCTAGTTCATTAAAACATATTTGAAAACATGCTAATAATCTAGATACAATGAACTGCGGGGAGAACATTTGAAAAGAAATACGAAGAAATCTGAAGGAAAACGAGCGGGCAATTGGCATAAAAAGATCGCGGCCAATAAAACGGAATCCGCATTGTCGACGACGATTCGATCGGCGGGAACACGATTCGGGTGGGTGTGCGATTATATTGCGCGCGAAAAATGTTACCGTTTCATTCGGAGTAATTGTATTTAGTAAAAATCAATCATTACAGAATATATAGCTGGAATAAAAATACTTCTATATATTTATATTTTTCTGACAATTTGAACTGACAGATAGTATTTTCACTGGTTACAGGGCATTGATTTCTTTTGCTTTTTTTAAATTAATGAGTTTGACAGTCATAAACGGGCATATTTTCCAACTGTCAATTTATTTATTAACGGTATTCTTAACGAACTAATGTAATGAATATTAATTGTTAACTAACAATAATTAAATTAAGCTAAAAAAGTTTTAATTAAAATATTAGGCACATTACGTATGTACATATAATAATGTAGGTACTGGGTATTCAAGAAACATATGTATGTGCAAATTCCTTATCTTAATTATGTATCTGAGACATTACATTTTGTTATTAAGCTAAATTCTGGGGGAAAAAAATTCATATGCGTAGCTATGACGGAAAAAAATCTTAATTGAACTACAATCTTACTAACAAATGATTTACAAAGCATCTGATTTTTATAATCCGAAAATAATCTTATTTTAGGAAATATTTATAAAATCCCTGTATTAATGTGTCCGGTGTATGGAAATAGGAATAGGAATAGTAAAGCCTAGTTGACAGAAAATAGTTAAAGGAAGCCATGAGAACAATTGTATAAAAAGCTCAGGATAAATAATGACGCATACACATTTTCAGTCACCACTATACGACCGCGGCAGAACACGGTAAGGGCGGTTTCACAATTTTATTCGCCAAAATATACGTGAAGTGTTTGTTGGAAAAGTTTCAGTCAGTAATTTTGTGAATATCCTTAAATGTTATTCTGTGTAAAATCGTCAAAGTATATTAAACTATCATTCTCCATATGTGTTAAGTAAATATGTATATTTAATTGAAAAATTAAATAACGATTTACAAAAAAACATGAAACGAACCCAAGAACAATTTGAAATTCTAAAAACGAAAAATTAAAACATCCTTAGCAACATTTTCGAATATTTAACAATTGTCGTATGATTGAAAAGTCGGCAACGGAGTCAGCAATGATGCGACAGCGCGGTCGGGAACACGATTTGGGCGGGCGGCATTTTTATCCCCGAGGAAAAACGAACGACATCCACTGTGGATAGATGACGATTGATTTGCAGTGTTGTCGATTCGCGGCCGGATTGAAATGGGTTTTTGTTGGCAGCAAACGTTCGCCAGATCAGAGCAATTGCGTGATTTGTACATGTTAGCTATGAGTCTAACGCTATGCTTATTACAAAGGAGGAGATTATGGAAAAAAATTTGATTTAATGTGATTAATATTTGAACCTAGTCTGAGATCGTTAATGAAGATATACAATTGACTAATTATAATATGTACGTGCCACCGTAAAATGTATAAATTTGTATACATTTGCATATGTAAATAAAACTGTTATTGGTTGTTGTAGGTATGTATTAGATTACATAGGTGAAGAGCTGGAGAAAATTTACATTGAGCTGCTGTAATATACCTACTCCAGGATCACAACACAAATATTGAATTCAATTTTTTTTTACTAAAATTGTTAGATTTGAAACATTTACAAAATAAATATATTTTGATATATGTATGTATCTATTTGTAATTTAATTGGTAATCAAAGCTTGTTAAAGTATTCTGTGTAAGGTATTTTTTAGGTTATATACAAGACATATTATGTGACATATCTGGTAGAAGAACAACTAAGGATATTTCAAATGACACCATACTCATACAATTAATCTTGTCAATAAAACTTATTAACATATTAATGAAGTACCTATGTATTTTTATGTTTCGTGTTTATCAGTTGTAAATTAATATAGAATGTAATAAAAATAGGACTCGTTCGATTTTCAATAATTACGAGTTATTAAATTAACTGCTAACAAAAGTATTTTAGAACATTAAACAACTAAGTTATTATTATATGGGTAGCCCTAAGGAATTAAAAAAAAACTTTCCAAATAGTTTCCCGTATACCAAAATCAAAACTAGTCATATCTATAAACTTTAAAACTCACTTTGCGTGTGTGTGGTCGTGCGACGCCTTCGGAGGCTCGGGGGGTGCTCGCTCGGCCACGCCGACCGTCACACACCTTCACAGTGACCGGACCGCAGGGAAACTTTGCCTCCGATCAGTTTTTTAACAATTTACGAAGTTAAAACATATTACGAGAGTTCAGAGTATCGGTTCGCGCGGAGATGAGTAGCGGCTGTCGCGTCAGCAGACCGACTGAGGATCGAGGCGCGAAACAGGTGTAACGCGACTACTGCGCCGCGCGGCTGGGCGGGGCCAGACCACACACCCCGCCGTAGCCCCGCCCGGCGGCCGCCACGCCCACCTGAATTAATAAAGGCGGCAAACACCGCCGGACACGCGGACAATGCTACATTGTCCGCGTCCAAAATAGTTTCAATTAGAACCCAGAACCAAGCACAAAAGCCTACGCCGTCGTGTCATTCACTGCGAAATTGACCGTTGCATTCTCGATTAGTGCGACTTCGTACTAAACGCCCTATGTGTGGGATGTAGAGCTAAATCCAAAATCTAGAGAACACTGCAATAAAGGTGGAACATGGGAAACTTTATTTACTATACTTTATATACATAATACAAAATGCATACAAAAATTGTACCAGTTTTAACTCGTTGAAAGTTTGTTCATAGAACGTGCACAAAGGAGCACAAAAACATGAAAAATTAGAAAGTAATGGTAGGTACAAATGATATAACTATTAGCGATATTCGAGACTCTTCTAAACATACTTTTTAACGGTCATGATAGTGCGTGATGTATAGAGCATGAAGTTAGTCAAATAGTTAAATAACACCTACCATGTATGTACAATGTACCAAACTTGTCATATTGCAATTTTATTATTCTTTGAATATAAGAGTCATTATTTTAATGATAATACATTTAGACTCCGCATAAAATAATGATAATGATAACTATCTGTTTTAACTATAAGGGTTTAATGTACAGTTAGAAAGAAAATCGAAGTGTTTATCACTCGTATTTACTAACTGTAGAATGCAGGTATTATCAGTACTGTTTGAAACTGTAAAACATATTGTCCAAGATCAGAGCCTACTTAAGAATGCCGCTGTAACGCTGAAAAGTGTCCAATTTGTTAATCAGTAATTTTATCGTCTCCTTTAAGGCTTTCAATAAGACTTCAAAGGACATTCGTGTTTTAAAACCAGTACCTATAGAATTGTTACTGTGCCCTTTGAAATACGCAGAAAACAAATGACAATCGGAGAATTTTAGAAAAACAATGTTAGAAAGCTGACCGCCTCAGGCTTGAGATTAATTAATTTTGATAAGTTCTTGTTCTTCAATTGATTTAACGTTTCAAACAACCACAAGTCTAGTGATTTATGCTTCATACTTCCATTTCTTGGGGTTGTCATTTCTGGTTCGAATTCTAAGCCGTTTGCTTGCCTATTAGATACAATTACATACGTTTTTTAAATGAGTACCGCCATGACGGTTGAGGAAAACAATAGGTACTTATAAGAAAATGTACGCTTCTTAGATTTCTTCATCAAGTCCATCTAGGTATAATCAGTCTTAACCTGTATTTTATCGGCTCGGTTGGCAATGGTTTTACCCTTTTTTTTCCTGTAACACTGGAATGTTACAAGGATTGATGGGAAAATCAAAATAACGCTCGAAATTTCAGTTCGTGAAACATATTTCGAATTGTTTGAGAACGTATAAAACCTCGCATATCGAATAGGAACCAGGCAGATCGTTGTAACAATGAAAACGTTCGAAATTAGAAAAAAAACGCTCTTTTGTTATGGCGAATAACAAACACACAGTTCGGAAACTAAATTTGAATCGATGTTAAATTGTTTTAGTGGAACATCAAAGACCATTGTTCTGTAAAAACAAAATTGTACAATACAGAAAATAAAAAAAATATTATCTTAATTTGCGGTTACATATTTTCCGTTTGGTTTTATTTCAAAACATGTCTTTATTTTTAAACATTTTTAAGAGACATTCAAGCTTAGTGGTATTAAGATCTATCTATCATATTGTTACGCCAGGTCCCTGACAGTATAGGCAGAAAACTTCTAACGCCATATACCTGAATCCTTACAGACCCCACTAATTCTTTTACATTTAATACTTTCTTTTCTTCTTCTACTTTATCCATCACTTAGTATTTGACCTATTGATGTGGTCAAGATAAATGAGTCCTGTTTCCCTTATTCTTCTAACTGCCCATTTGATCAAGATATTTCTTCTCGATAAGTCTTAATTTCCGTCATTCCGGATCGGGTATTATTGGATTTACATTAGAATTTCTGATCAATCTGTCTAGTAGTGGCGTGGATTCTAGATTTGTGTCCGGTGTACAGCAATAGGCTCACCGTAAACGTAACTAATAAAACGTGTGCGTTCTATTCTACCTACCTCTTCAGGGATTAAATTTTTATATATACTTATATTTGTATAAGCAATTTTACATAAACATAGTTACAAAGCAAGAAACACTACGATACATACTACAAAGTCAATATTTATGCAATCAACGAATCCTTGTAAGGTGCCTTTTAAACGTTTTTCTTACTGGTGTTTTGTTAAGAAATATTCATTTAATTCGGCGTTACCTAATTAGTTTTTACGCACAAAACCTGCGTTCAACGTCACCAATTTCATCGAGATCGATTAATTCGTTGGAGTGACATCGTTCTTCGAATTTGTAAAACCTACTTTTTTCTAAGTACCAAATTATCTATCTGATCTATTTTCTACAAAAGACCTGTTTTCTTGCCCAGAACAAACTTTAAAACTAACCATACTAAGTTACGACGTTGTTAAACACAAACCTTATTGACTATAGTAAAATGGTCGTAGGGAAACTAAATCTGTCTATTCACGGTCCAACGCCATCTTCAGTATTGATAGTAGGAAAACCGTCATAGAAAACTAAAGGTAACCATTCACGGTCCCACGCCGTCGTATTTCCAATAAGTGCTTACGTCCGAACTGTCGTCTATCCGTTTGCTCTCGCCAGGAAGGACCTCGCGCCCGAACAAACAGCTCCGTCCAATGTGTACCCGGCGCGAGCGAGGCCCGGCGGGAAGAAGTCAGTTGGAAAACGCTTGTAAGAGCACTGTATTCGTTTGTACAGTTGGCTGTTTACAGAACTGTGTTTAGAAAGTTTGTTACAAATGCCACCAATGCTACCAGCTTTAAGGTGAGGAGCTATTTTGTTCGTAATTCCTACTTTATACCCGTAAGGAATCTGGCGCAAATCAAATCAAATCAAATACCATTTATTCAAA
>DWTO01004980.1:0-11075 GCA_018244755.1 Jemadia pseudognetus
TTTACGTCCCACTATGGAATAGGTGGTGAGCCTATTGCCATGCACCGGGCACAAATCCAGACTCCGAACCACTACTACAAAACCTAAATTAGAAAATTTTGTAGTCCTCAGCCCGGTATTGAACCCAGGACCTCCCGATCCGTAGTCGCACTTGTAACCAACTAACGAGACAGTAAATTTAAGTTGAATTAAGTTTAAGTTACTACATTTTACATACGCTACATAATATTTGTATGGGGTAGTGTTTAACTTACTATGTAAATCGTTCATGGAACCAGCATTGCCACCATATTCTGCAGGCAGCATCTCTTTAGGCACGTATTTATATATTTCATTGGCGTCAGTGTGAAGGAAGATCTGTCATAAAACAAGTGAAGCTTTTAATTGGTAAAAAAATTATAAAAAAATTTTAAACAGAACAAAATATTTTACTTTAACCTAACTACTACATTTTTATCCATGAAATATGAATTATACTATAGCTATATGTAGTTATTTTATAGTTACCCTATCTCTGATCTTTTCCTTGATGAAAGGTTTCACGAAGTTGACGATCTTATCGACCAGAGGTGAAACATTGATCACGTGCACTTCCTTCAGTTTCACGGGGTAGGCTTCCTATAAGAAGAAACAAGATAGAATCACACAAGACGGCCTCTATGGCAAAAGCACCTTTCAGTTGTACCTACTGAAAAACTGATGAATTGTACACAATGGATGATGGACGTGAAAACAAAGCTAATGGAATCAGTCAATTATCATTTTATAAAGGGACAGGTCATTATTTTGTCTCGGGTACGCCAGTTCATTGATACTAAAAAATAAAAGATTCTCTAAAGATCTCTTACGCAATATTCTCCACGTATTACTGACCTGTACGCAGACCAGGAACTTCTTGACTAATGTCGGAGTGAACTTCGCGAAGTGAGTCGGTGTGGCAACTGATGCATCTAGAATGTACACGTCTCCAGCGACCCCTTCTTTTTCCTCCGCCAACCGAACATCACCCAGCATGAGGGCCAGTTTGAACGCATCCGCTACGTTAGGTGTTTGCGCTTCTTTGTCCAGACCTGACATACAATAAAAAATTCTTCGGCTATTATAAAAATTAACAAGATTCTTAAGTTTTCAAGCGTCTAATGTAAATTTTCCGTGAAAACAAGTGTTATTTAAAAGTTATAGTGGAAAATAAACATTATGAACAATTGTAGAATGCTTGATGATATGTATGTATATATGTAGAATGCTTTTATACAAGAATAATTTAAAAAGCTTTCGGTAATTTCTCGGCAGTTATAAATTTAAGAAACAGATATACCGCAGAATAATGTAAAATTCTTGTTTCGGGAGAACCATTTTTATTAGAATTATTCATTTATTCATATTGTGTATGTTAATATTAATAACAGGGTTTTAAAATAATTTTTACAATTATTTACCTCTCATGAGGATAACTCTTCGACCTTCTGGTGTCAATCCGGGCAATGGTGGCATTTGACTGAAAAAAGACAATGACTTAAACATCTGAAAATTATCTATTTGAGGCAATATTTAAGAACCAACTATATTCAATATATTGAAAACTAGATTATAAAATAATTCAAAATGCCCATAAACTCTAGAGGAAACATTTGAGTTTTGGTCGAATTCTTATATCGCCGGATTTTTATATAAAAATTTCAAAGTATATTTGACGCGTATTAGAAGTTGAAACAATCACGTTAAAAACAGATGATGCGCAGTAGAATCGATGTAGAATGTTTAACAAAAATTACACATAAATATGTATGACTTGAATTTAAAATACATAATTGTTGTTCGTATTCTTGTTCATTTCCATGTATACTATTTAACGAAAACTACGTCACTTATTTTTTATGGCGCACAGGTCAAGGCGAAAATATAGCTTTTGCCAGTCAGATCTTTCAGACCTCCTCGTGATTTTACTTTCGGTTGTTAGTCTGCTGTCAGACCGAAAACGTTAAACTTTTTGTTACACCGCTTAAATATGAGGACGTACTTAGTTGTTAAATGCTTAACTAAACAGTAGGTTTTCTAACAATGTATTTCTTAACTGTGACTTCTATAGATTTTTTTCTTTTTGACGGTTTTATACAAATATAAGCATGGAATTAATGCATGTCAAGTCAAAGGATATCTGTGTATAGGGTAAAAACTATGTCAAGGGATCCAAGGTAATCATTTCATGTCTGATATATAGAGACTTGAAATTAATGAATATAATACATTTTTTATAAAAAAATATTAATATAGTAACTGAAAATTCCAATGCGTGTAAAGTCTCTTAGTTTTTGTTGCGTATAGTTTTATTTTTGGTCGTATTTTTCTGTCCTTTTTTCCACATAATACTAATATGTTAGGTTACTAATGTGTTCCTTGTCTTGGGTGGTTCAAAGAAACGTATTAACTGTCATTTGTGCATATGAATACTTACATCAGATTCAAGATTTCCTGCAGCTCGGGGCGGGTGACGTCACGGTTGTCAAAGAACTCGGGTACTGCTGACCGCATCGTGAAGTACATGTCTAGTTTACGCTTGGCCTTCTCCAAGGAGAACTTGCAACCGCGGAGGAAGGTCATAATGCGCTGGTCATCTGCAGGAGTACAACATCACACATATTGTTACAGGAACTGAATGGACCGTTTTTGTGCTATATTCATATAGGAAAAATAAGCAAAGCATCAAAACAAACCAAACTGATATTAGGAGACTATTATAAAGACTTCGTGGAAGTTACAAGAACGGCGAAAATTTTTGAGCTAAATGTTAAAAACTATTAATGCCATAATTTATATTTTCACTGACCAAACTCATCAGGTAAATGAGGTTCCTTTTTCAGCCATTCTTTGATGTGAGCCAAATCTTGGTCCTTTGTGTCCGCTTTCTCGTTAAGCTCTTCGCGGATCCGCTGCCACATTTCACCAGCTGGCTGTTCCAAAGTCATCTTGGGTTTTGTGGGACCTGGAATAGAGTGAAAAGCGACGGATAATTACACTTATGTTCAGGTAGATACGCTAACTATGGAAGTTTTTTGAGACTTTTTTAGTTTGCCTCAAAAATGCATTCACATTATATCATTGTTATGACATTTTATACACCGGAAATATTCTGGAAATATAAACATATACAATTTATGTGATGGTATAAGCTAAATTCCTTAGTTGAGCAAATATTGTAAGCTATTTAATAAAAACACCATTGTATACATGAATGTTTTTATTACATAATGTATTATTGTTGTCTGAGTAGTAAAGAGTAGGTACCTACCGTACCTACATGTTTATTCCGATGTTCATTAACCGGTGTCCTATGTATTGGTACTTGTATATTGAAGTAAAATATTTTATTGGGATGTACCATCATCGTATGTAGCGAGTTTTACTTTACTTTGTATTTAATGATATATATGTTGATACGTGAATATAAATATTATATAAACTCAAGGCTGCCTTGTTGGTCCAATGGCTGTAAGTGCGAACGTCGATCGAGACGTCCTGGATTTCAAATGCCGAGTCGGGCACTATTGGACTTTTCTATGTTAGACTTTCTTGTAGTGCCTCGTATTCTGGATTTGTGTCCGGAGTATGGCAATAGACTCAATACCTATTCCGTAATGAGACGCAAACGTAACTGGTGAAACGTAGTAGTTTTCACACTTCTCTGACTACCTCTTCGGGGATTACAAGAGTAATGTTAGGTATAAATAAATAAACCTTTTAATTTCAAGCTCCCAGGCTTTGAAAGATTGGTAAAATCATAATATGTGTATACTAATTATTATAATAGTATAATAGAGTTTACAAAGTAAAACTCCATTATACTGTACAATTATAATATTTATACATAATATGTGAATCAGACCGTATTACAACAAACGCTCGCTCCAAATGTCTAATTGAATTCACGTTTTTATTAATAGCCAGCGCGAATTTCGAAACTGTGCGTCCATAACACTGCAATAAGCAAGGAATCAGAGCAGATCTGAAGGCTTGCGGCGAAAGTCAGTTCGCTAACCACTAACCGGTGAAAGTAACCGCGCGGCTGAAAACTAAAAAACCGCACGAAAACTGTTCCGGTTGCGAGTCGCGTTTTAATGTGTGTCCGATTTAGGCATCGAGAATTCTTTTCGCGTTTTTAATGCTCGTAATCGAACCGAGTTACCACAAAAAACGTAAAAGCATCTAGTAGTAACGTTTCATTTTGTAACGATTAATGTTGAGATAGTACAATATTGACAGTACCTACTTACATTGCATTTGTAATTTCGATATTTCTCTTTAGGTACATGATACTTTAGGACTTTTACATTAAAATGCTAACAATTATCCTAATTATAATGCTAAATTAAACGTAAAATCACTATTAATTTAATTCCTTACGTACATTTTAAGGGCTAAACGAGCTGTATGGGCAGATAAATAATATGAAGATCACGATTGGCGAGAATTTTTGATATACCTATAACATATTTAAAAAACATTGGGTAACCACCAAGAAAATCTAACTAACTATACCAAGAAAATCTAACTAACTAAAATCTAACTAACTAACCAAGAAAATCTGATGGACCGTTTTTTTCCACAATAATTTTGAATTGTACGTTAAGAAGAAAGTCGAAAGACTCGTAACTGTATAATAAAAATAAGTATTATAATAAATAAAATGAACCAAAAATCAAATGACTTCTGAATTTATAGAAGCATTGCTTACATTAGGTACTAACATAAATGAAATGATAAAAATTGTACCTAACTATAATAAGGCGCTTGGGGACCTGTGCGTTCGCTAGTTTATGGGTAGATGAAAATCACATATGCTCAAGGTCAATACACTGAGGTCTTGTAACAACGATGTTAGTAAAGCGTTAAGCAAGATCGTTCTATGATTTCTTCATACGTAATTACGCGCTGTTTGCGTTCTTTCGTCCAATGACGATTAGCGTTGTGCTCCCTGTAACCAATATACGAAATCAAGGCTGAACTTTCCGCAAAGTTTATTTGTTAAATTTAGAGTTCATTAGGATGATGGATGTACACATATGTATGAAATAAGTATTGTGTTTTGTAAAAATATTGGAAATTAATCTGGCTAAAAAAACCCGCTTTAAATAATTTTGAATAAAGTGCCATCTATCAATATTTATATGAAACTAAAATCATATATACTCAAGTACGCGGAAATTCTTTTACATCTTTTACATTGGAAGAATACATGCAGGTGGCGCTTTTTTGTATTGTAAAAATTTTAAACAGTGCATAAAGCACTGAATCTGCTGGCCGATCTCTGGATTAAATTGTTGAAGGTAGAATAAAAAATCAGTACATTTAATTCAATCACGTTTACCAGGTTCAATTACTGGAGGTATTTATTTGACATACGTACTTTTTAGAGAAGGTTTTGCCACATTATAAAAGAAATCTAACTATTCTTAATAAATCTAGTCACTAGTGCCTACTTGTTTGTAGTTTGCGTTTTTGTGCTTCTAATTATCTGACAAGTGAATGGCATCATTAGGTTTTCAAAGCATGGCTAAAAATAATACAAGGAAACTTGATGATCATTAAATAACAAAGACCGATACTTAATTCACCGGAGTATGATGATAGTGTCATTAGCGACAAATGGGTATAGAGTAAAATTGTATGCAAAACTCTTTACATTCAGGATGTTTGTTTTTTCAATTTTTAGTTTTATTTTGATATGTATAAAATTGAAGTTTTAAAAAGATAGCAATTCATAGTAACATTTTGTTTTGTACTGTTGTAATACTTACTTATAATTCTGAACAGAATAATTTAAATGGTATAAAAAATATTTTTGTACTTATATCATTAAAATAAGTACGACGAATGTTAAATCATGTGATTCAACTTGACAATGTGCTCATCTGTCAATTTGATAAATCCAGTTGATTCTCGAGTCTGTAGTTTCCAGTTCAGTTGAAATAATGAATTAAATTATACACTTTGACTACTTAGTTGGATTTATGTACCTTATACCACACCACTTTTGAAATAATCTTATTTACAGATTATAACGGCATGACGGGTTATTATAGCGAAAAATTCAACGTATGAAGATCTACTTACTTCGAATTACTGTAATTAAAACAATGTACGTCGACTGCAATATGCACCAGATAGCAGTGCTCTTAGTGCTCAGTCTTACTCTCCTTTCGCCACGCTAACTGTAGTTGTACCGTTGTCGTGCTCTCTATCTTAATGATACGAGATCACGGCAACAACATTACACATTCTACGCTCATTATGTCAACTTCACACAGCCGCCGGGGGTTAGCGAACACGAGCGAACGTTACCATGGCGCCCAACCGAACCGAGCCGGTATTTAATCGAATGGATTAATGCCGATAAATCGATATTAATTTTAAACAAAGATAGCTCACAACTGTTTAGGGCGGTATTTGTAAATCTTCGATAGGGAAAGTTATACAGTAGATCCCACCATATTAAGTCCTTGCTAAAGTACACGCGTATATGTATTCAATTTTGAATATGTGTACAGAATGTATTCTATTATAATATAAAACGATAAAGCAATTTTAATTTTATTAATTAATCGTATCAATCTGGCGTGTTAAGGTTTTTACGCTTTACGCCTTTACGCTCATATTGTATGTCTAACAGTGGACAACAGTGTAGTGGTAAATTAGTACGGTATGATGGGCCTCGAGTCCAACAGTGAGGTGTTGGTAAATAGCACTCAGCGCAATAAATAACTCATGTCACGTTATGTCTCAATGAAAATTAAAAACGATGTCACGTTACAGTGACATTGGTATCGGTGGTTATGGAATGGAGTCACGTCACGGCTGGCAACGCCATTTTTGTCGACTGTACTGTCACGTACTGATTACAAAATCAATTTATGATTCAATCTAACTGTTTTTTAATTTCTCACATGCATAGTTCTAGTTTTAATTTTCAATTTTGCAAAGTTAATAATAGTAATGAAAATGATATGTGAACAAATTTCAAAATATCGAAGCGTAATCACTATAATTTTAATCGTTATAATTATTTCTTTCTTTTTATTGCTCCAGTGTAGTTCACGTGATTTCGGGCAAAGATTAAAATCATAGACCATCATTTTGATGCAAATACATATATTTTTAACTAGGTATATGCATTCAATCAACGGTGAAAAGAAAGAAACTTCGTGTCTAATGTTCGCAACGCATACTTCAATTCTCTTATCAGTGTATTAATTTCAAACAGATGCAGTTATTATTTTCATCTTTCACTTTACTCTAGAAACACCGTGAGGCTACTGCTAAGGTAGTCTTGTAATTTACATATGTATAATGTAAACTATCCATTATTTTCTTTCACAATTTACATAAGACAAAATTTACATTTTTCAAAATTTACATAAGACAAACTAATGGAATTTGCAGGATCGAATACATTATTAAATAAATAATTAAAGTTTCACAATTGAATGCAGGACCTTTCTGAGAACGATACGTGAGAATTATAAGCCATACTGTATTGTACTGGACAAGAAAACTTGTGCAGGTATGGAAAACAGCGTGAGGAAACCTGCACACCTCAGAGTACTCAAAAAAAATTGCTCTCTGAAGCGTGTGAAGTTTGCGAACCCGCACTTGGCCAGCACGGCAAGACCATGAGCCTTAACCTTCCCATTCTGAGAGAAGACCCTGATTCCAACAGTGGAACGATAAAAAGGCGAATATAAGAATTTGAGCAGTAACTAACTTGAGCATACCACGAGGAGGTCTCAAAATCTTGGATACTATCCCTATTTTATTTTTTATTTTGCTGTCAGATGAAATTGGTAAGTTTAATATTCACATATCGCTGTAACAGTGAAGGCAAACGAGGAAGTACATTATGCAATTAGGAAACCTATACATTATAGAGTTTTTCAAAACGTTCCCTAAGTCGCGTGAATTCTCCAAACGCGCAGTTGACCAGCGTGACAGACTGTCGCTTTACCTCTTTTAAAATTGACAGAACCGACTAATGACTAATGAAAATTATTGTTTGGATCGGCTTCATGTATAGCCAGATGCAATTACAAGACGTGCGCGCATCGGCCGCACGGATCGCAAGCCGCAGCCGCGAGCCGCCTCTCTCGTAAGATCATACAAGTTATCCGCAATTTCTCCGAAGTCAATGACCGGTGACTCACCGTCCCAGGTATGTTTCACGTCCGCACGTCGATAAAAGCTCGTCTAAATTATTAACTTTATAGTAAACGAAAGGTGTAATTATTTTTTGTAGCTTTCTTATATTTGTGTATACGCACAGTCGATTCGTAAATCGATTATATTCTAAATCGATTGCTGTAGTGGCTTTTTGATGTTGGGTTGCACGTAGTTTAACGGGAATATTACTATTATTTGGAAATACTATTTTTTTACAGTTTTACATTGTTTGAAAATTTACAATCGCTTTTTGAAGAGTTTATTACTTGAATTCGAACACAAAGATATTGTGATTTGTGAGTTCGAATTTATTTAATTGTTACCTATAATCCTTTAATATCTTCTAGTAATGGCTCGCAGTCTGGATATGTGGCCGGTGTATGGCAATAGCCTCACCACCTATTCCATGGTGGGACGTAAACGTAACTGATGAAATGTGGCAACGTATTATATTCCTTTGAAAACCTCTTCGAGCATTAGACACGTTATCAAACTCTTCTCTTAAAGAAGTTATAATCAACCCTTTTATAGTTTCCATTATATCTTTATTAAAACATAATTTTATGATAACTAAATGATCTATCTGTATGTATGTACGTTTTACCAATTGTCAATACTGAGAGGAAAATTGTACGACCTACGAAAAATTTAGTATAATATAACAGAGAAGGCGAATTGGGAAATCCTTGCATGATAATATGTTGTTCTATATGTTCCTGTCATTAACTGTTGTAATTCTTAGAAGAGATCTGTGTTACACAATATAGCAATGGCTACATTCATGACGGTAAAAAACATTTTGTAATAATTAAATTAATTTTAATCTTGAACTAAGATCCTTAATTTATGATTACACCGGATATGTTATTAAAGATTAATTAATCTGCCACTTAAATATTTCACTTCGTCATGGTATTCTTTTAGTTATTTTTCTAGTTCGTTTGAAGTGTGACCAATACAACAATACCAATTTTATTAACATTATAATAAATTTAAATTATTTAATATTAATGATAGAACTGAAATACTGCCAATTTTGCTAAATATAAATTGATTTATGTCTATTCTACGGCACAAATTCTACGACATATTGTACTATTTTACATACGACAAGTTAAGTTCATTATTTTACAAATTGGAACAGTAATACTCAAGTAAAATCCGCGCGCAATAACTTAAAAAGTGTTTGCTATGTATACATATATATAGTAGTATAGTCCTTTCGATGGTTCAGTATTGTATTTTTTCAATTTAAATATAATTATACTATTACCTGCAACGTCTTTCAGTATATTAAAAATGTATTAATAAGATTTTCCGCACAAGCGAGCCGCGGTAACGTCTCCAAGTGGGTGTCAAGTTATCGCACAAGGGTTATATTGCGGTTGTATCTTTTTATCCTAACAGTATCCGGCTAAAATATTAAAAAATTGCAGGCACTTTGAACTTACGCAGTGCTTTCGGTACAGACTGGTGATGTATATACATAGTAGTACAGTGAAGGTATGTTATATTTATGAACAAATGAATATTTGTTAATCGTAAATAGATTTAGAGAAATTTTATTTCATTCTGACCGCCGAAAATTAACACACCCATTACAATTTTGAAATAGCGGACTACGTAGGCATGCAGTTTTTTTTTAATTATTCATACACTTTGACATACTGAAAGCAATGTTAAACGTGACCTATAATTTGAGATATTTGATAAAATAACGTATTATTTTTATACAGAAAACAAACGCTTTTACAAATTCATAAAATAAATGTACGCACCGTCCAAAATCACAACAGTGTCCAGGTTTTTAAAACGACAGAATAAAATAAAAACATATTCACCTGTAAAATGAAAAATCAACTCGCACGCCAATCTCTCTACGATGTACACTTCACTTGACCGAAACGTGTTTGTGGCTGTTAAATAATCTGTATTGTTGAAAGAACAATGTCTGTATTGATAACTTTTGTATCGTGACGCGGCCGTCGCGCTGTCTCGAATGCGATGCGTTTCTCGTCCGCGGTCTTTTTATTATTTCGTCACGCGTCTTGCACCCGCTTGCATCGTTTTGCGGGGAGAAAGGGGTATATGTTTCTGTGCGTCCAAAAATATTTTGCAATTATAGAAAATAGACTTGTCAGTCATCTTGGGAATGATTTTTTTGCTTGAAATAGGCTTTTGCTTTAATGTGCTTTTTATAACTTATCTTGATTTAGGTATAGGTAGGTAATACCAGCGGTCCAGTAGCGAACGTCATTCGGTCGTAATTAATAACATTTTTCAATTTGAATGTTTAAAACCACGGTCTTATGTCAAAGAGTACGCTTCTATTATTCTCTCCTTTGTGCTAATGATTAACAACATATTGATATGTCCGACATTAACTGTGAGAACGTAACATTATAAATACATCAGTTATAATTTTAAAATTGTGTATTGCCATTAAACGTAAAAGCTTAAAAATGGCAGTAGCAAGTAGGTAAGTTACGAAAAAATGTAACCGTATTAGTATAAAAAGTATTCTAATGTTTGGAATGTATCAAAACCAAGTCCCTTGTAAAATGTGAGAATTTATACCTAATGGTAGGGCCTATTACAGTAAGATCATATTGACGACAAGCTTGTCAGAATTATTATCATCCCAGTTCGCCGCGCATAGAATTCCAGATATAACTCTCAATCAGAGAAGTAAGCGTAGGTATTTAGCACATGCCGTGTTCTAACTGTACGTCATGTCTCCGTACAACCCATGACACTAAATACTATGTAGTGCAAAATTATGATTGTGAGTAAGTAACTTCACGCCTGTAATCCCCGAAGAGGTAGGCAGAGGAATGCAGAACCACTCCCACGTTTCACCAGTT
>DWTO01004981.1:0-11075 GCA_018244755.1 Jemadia pseudognetus
TCCCGATCGGTAGTCGCCCTCGCAACCAACGCGACCAACGAGGCAGAGCCAGGTACAAGTATAAATAAATATATTATTTAATAACAAACAAAACAATAATATATTATGACATTTTTAACAAAGTAATACATATAAGGGTGAACTTATTATAGAATTTAGTGACATAGTTATCGAATACTAAATCTCTATATGTACATTTTCCCTTAGCCCGGAACCAGTGGACGGCGAAATTGCCCCAAGTCAGGTAATCCGCTCACTTTGATACACACGAGATTGGACACAAATATGTGAGCTTTACAGCTAACATCTATTTCTTTTGTATCTTGATTTTTGTGATTCTTTACCCTATACGATAGTTTAGGCTACTCCCAAAGAAAATTTAGTCGGAATCGTAATATGACATAAACAATTTTGCTGTTTAATATCACGATTAACGGGACACTTAGTTGTTTGAGAAAATTAACCAATCTAGATTACTGTCGGTATTGAGTCCCTTTTGGGTATCAGCCTAATATAAACTGTACATTCGTATTGTTCAAATTCCTCTCAAAGCTTAAGTTTTCTTTGCGCGAAACCAGCGGACGGCGAAATTGCCCCGAGTCAGGTAATCCGCTCTCTCAGATACACATTAAATTGGACACAAGTGCAAGTTTTACTTCTATATCCTCGGAATATTTTGTTTTAGATTCTATTTTGTTTAGTTTTTTAGATTAATATTTAGTTACATTGGTTTACATTACTATCGGAGGAATACGGAACTGATGTAACGTGGGGGTGTACTACATTCCTCTGCTTGCCTCTTCATGGATTACTGGCGTGATGTTACGTTACGTTAAGTTTTATGAGGTTCTTATAGCCAAATATTTTATTGATTACTTTTATATGAAGTCATCTGTAAGGCTGCAAATACATAATACCTATAGTTTCTGGGTGCAAGTAATGCCTTTATAAAAAATTATCTAATAAATTTTAGAATATAAATTATTATAAATAAGATAACAAAAGTATCCATTAGTTTTATTATAAAGTTGAAAATACCGTCCCCCAAATATAGTTTTTTACTAATGTGTCCATTGCTTTTAAAAGAACCTTTTTTAATCGAAAAAAATTTGCTGATCATCTATCTAAAATCTAACTCATAAAGTAATTTCCGTCCATCCATCCACTGAGTGGTCTGGTGATTTTTTATCGTCTCTGCTTCTATCATCACCGATTTTATGATTTGTAATATTCTAAATTTAAATCTATTTCTTGAAAGTACTTTTTTTCTTTTGTCTCCTTTAGACATCTTGTTTTAGATAATATAAACGGATTGTTCAGTTTTCAGGCTTACAATATATTTCTAAAAACATAGGTGGTAATCCAGTTTTTATATAAAATATTAACAGCTGTCAATATAAAAAGCGCTCTAGACAACGCTTAGTCTATCATTCAGTAGATAAATAATAAAAACGACAAAGATAATTCAAAGTATAATTAAGTTCAAAGGATAATTTGCATAAAAAAGAGAAAATAATTCACTCATTTCCTTGTATATGATATTGTTTTTAATCTGGTACATATCAATTTTGAAGTGTTTGTATTTGTTAACGTGTTGCTTCAATAAATGAACCGAACATAGATTTCAATGTTCTTCCACTTCTTCTAATCAACATCAAGTAGTTTTAATTACAACAGCCACGATAACATCTCGCCGCCTGGTGTCGAGGGATGATATCCGACAACAAAGCATAATGACTCTCCGATTCTGCGCCTCTATTAAAACAATTTAGTAGCAATCTTTGTTCGGATCTATAGACAAACCTCGCCAGGGCTTCCCGTGGCGAATTATAATGACTTAAAACGTATGAAAGAGTGCTATAACAAATGAAGCTATCAAGTTACAAACATGTGTTCAGTAAAAACTATTTTGTATCAAGATCAATTTTTTGGGTGTTCAGCAAAAAAACAGAGACAGGATACACAAGCGGTAATAGCATCTGTGTAATCAATGTTGTTACCGTTCAATTAATCTGGAGATGTTATCGAATGTTGTATATACATTGCAATTCGTTTGTAAACTTTGCCATTCCATAAAGCGGTTAGACACTATATATCAGAATATCTAATGTCTTGGTCAATTAGCCAACGATTTCTAATGTTTTCTTGTTTGCATATAACGAATAAAACTTGACAGATAGCAAAACCTATCAATGATTTCATAAAAATATTGATTATTATAAATTTATAATGGCACGTAAAAGTTATAATAATTTTTAATAAGATTTGGTTTAGTAAAAAATATCAATTTAATTACTATATGTATATATGCCCTATCTCAAACTCTCTTGACGCTTACTTTGGGAGCAGTTGGCCGTGTGTAGAGATGTCTCAACATATTATTATTGTTGTTATAGTAAGAATTTGTACGCGCTTACAGAATCAAGTCTACACAAACACGAATGCAAAGCCACAAATTCCAATAGAAGTGATATGGGTATTAAAACTTCGTTTTCACTCGACGCTTTGCAGTTTCCCCACAGCGCCGAGTACTTTTTCGAATGTTTGAAATCGAAGCACTTAGTTCGAACTAAGAACTAACTTGCTTACACTCAGTTTCAAAGCGATGTAGAGGCGGAGAAGAGTCGCCTGACTGAAACCAAATAAATGGTCTTTTACTTCAATGTCGTATAGTAATATTGATTAATTTCAATATAAAACTTATATTTTGTAATGCGATAATCAAAATGTAATGTTAACTATTACCATTTTACGTGATCATATTGAGATAAATGACATTAAGTATTTTTGTAGCTGCTTAGAGTTTTGCAGTTTATAGTGGCTCGGAGTACGGCAATAGGCTCACCATCTATTCCCTGATAAAACGTAAGCGTAACTGATGAAACGTGGGAGTGTACTACGCTCCCTTCTCTATCTCTTCGGGGATTACAGTTGTAATGTAGCATGTAACGTTTAAGTATTTTTGTATTGAAAAACATTGTCATCTTATCACGTAAACTTTTACACTGTTATATAAAAAATAATCATGTGAAATCAAATGTCTGTTAAGTAAGAATATTATATAGAGTCAGTGCATACTTAACCAAATACATTTCCGAAACAATTTAAATGTTTTATGCCATTTAGGAAAGTAAATAAGACAATTTTACATTAATACATATGTTTGGTCATCATCGTCATTATTGAGGTAAACAAAAAATTACGAGACGAAACAAAATAAAAATCAAGTAGAAGCAGTTCAGAAATGTAGTGATATCGGTTTACAAACTTCCGTTGCACTCGACAATCTTTGTTTTTTTTTACGTTCGAAATCGAAGAACTTAGTTCGAGCGGAGAGCTAAGTTACACTTAGTTCCCAATGCGACAACGAACCGGAACCGTCATTTGGTCGGATTTGTCGTGCTGCTTATTGAATGAGAGTTGTAAGTGTATTTTCACGTTTTATGCATAAAAAAAATTGTTAACCTCGTAAGGAGGTCCTTGACCGAAACGTGACATTTGTAATCATAATTTCAGTTAACCAATAAAATTTAAATAATAGGATGCTATTATATCATTATTTTATTATACATTGTATGTATGTATATTTATTTAAAAACCTTATGGTGACTTTTTTCTATTTTTCCTGTTGACGTGACTATATCGTTTGAGTATTGTGTACCTACATATGTATTTAAAAGTCACATTTAAAAGTCATTCCACAGTCCAAATAAAATATCAACATTGTTGCCATATAAGCAATTATTTACTAAAGCCCCAACCACAACAATGGGTTTACTTTTAAAACAATGGCACTAAAATAAAATAAGCCAGCTACTAATAACATGGCTTGAAAAAACAGTGACCACCCAAACAACGTTTGGTGGCGTTTGCATTTCACGATGGCATTCGCTTTAAGCAATCTTCAACCTTACATACAAACCTTAAGTTTCATCTATACATTTAATGCAGTCTCATCTATAAGATGTAACCCCTTGGTTTTGATACTTCAGATTGTACTTGCAATGCGGTAGGTGTTGGAGACATTTTAGGGTTGTGACATTTGAATGTTGATGTAACGTAGATAATTCAAGGGCCGCAATAGGTAGGTATCTGTAGAAGAAAATAATTTGATATCATACAGCTGAATCTAATGAATGCGATCTTCTTTATGGGCCTGCGCAATATTTGAGGAAGAATTTATTGTGTTTTTATTTAAAAAAAAACAGCTGTACAATACACCACATTTTCTAATAGAACAGAACAGTTGTTATTGTACTACAGTTTCAGGCACTTTTAAATGCGTGTCAACATATACATAGTCAAAAATAACAAATTGTTTTAAATCGTAGCTACAATTTCTTTGTTTACTGGTCTCAATATAGAATTTGCGAAACATTTTCATGAAATGTTACGCTCGCTAGCCGGCCACTTGTACAGCGTTTCATAGAACGGGCACACACAGGTTTGTCGTACTTATACGGTTTATTAGTGGGATTAGTCGGTGCCCGCCCACACGCGAGCCGCATACGTGCTCGCAGGAGAAAAAACGAGCAAAGAAGGGAACGAAAACAATTTGTTGCACTAGGAAAATGTCACGTAAGGTTTCTGTGTAGATTGTGAAAGGCACCCCGCTAGCGATTTAGTTTCCCAAAGAATTTTCCTTGAGCAGGAAATTGCTGAAACTAAAAAAGAAATTATTCGACCGCGAGTTTAAGGATTTAGAAAAAATAAATAAATAAATACTCCGAGGTCGCCCCTTGAAGATATTTCGAAAAAAGTAATCTATTCCGATAAGCCAACAAGGAGACTGCTCATTTTTATTTTGTCCGTTCCCTGAGGCTTAGAGCGTCTTATAAATACGACGCAAGTGACAAGCAAATGACCGTTAGAACATTTGTCCATTAGTTACGAAGCCACGACATTCTTTTTCTAATTAAGGGACAAGTCTATTTAAAAATGGAAGAAATCCGTAAAATATTTCATCGTATTTTATAAGTGCAGATTGTTTCTGACTTAATATTTCATTTTCACTGCCTCGTTGGTCTTGTTGGTTGCAAGTGCGACTGCCGATCAGGAGATCCTGAGTTCGAATCCCGGTTAGGGCTCTAAGGGATTTATTTAATTTAGATTTTCTAGTAGTGGCTCGGAGTCTAGATATATGCCCGGTGTATGGCAATAAGCTTACCATCTATTCCATAGTGCAATGTAAGCATGATTGGTGAAACGTGGGAGTGTACTACACTTCTCTGCCTACCTCTCCGGGGATTACAGGCGTGAAATTACATTTACCTTTACCCAATCTTATAAGCACAACAGGTCAGTGTATGATTCAGCATTTTCGTTGAAAAGAATAATATAACGTTCTTGAGTAGTTACCTATATGCAAAATTAGCACCTTTTCTATAAAAATGTAAAGTTTGATCATCATCCTCATCATCGGCCTATTGTAGCCCACTGCTGGACATAGGCCTTTACTGAGAAGTGTTGCGCTAAATCCCCATGCTGGGGATGCGGTAACTCAATCAAAGCTTTATTCAGCAAGAAATGTAGTTGCCGGCGCTCATGCCTTGGACCTCATAAACGGAGGCATGACGATGCATTCGCCTCCCGCCGCAGCCTTAATCTTCGTACGATGCGACCGCGATAACGTTTGTGTGGCTGCGAGAATAGGCACAGTAAATATAATAAGCGCGGTGGTTTAACATCGTACAAATGTGTCGAATTTGTATCACTTATTAAAGGAAAAGCGTGCCTTGACAATATAGCTATGTAGAACTCTTAAAACTGCACGTACTGAATTGCAATTTGGTGTTTGACTATCGCTTAAACATATTGTTTACAGCTAAAATAGATTTCAATATAATGTTTACCGGTACACTTATATTATTTAATGTTAGTGTTTTAAATGTTTTTAGAATAGTCACGTAATGGTTTAAGAATGACTAAACAGATATAAAATGCAAATGTAGAGATACGAAAATGCGCGGGAGACCCAGACTCACGTGTATGAACCAAATAAATCAGGTTCTGACTGTTCTAACTGGGCGAGTTAGAAGTCACCGAAACCGGCGTGCATCCATGAAGAGAGTGATGAATGTAGAAGAAGCACGACAGGTTTGTAAGAATAGATATATTTAGCACACTGTGGTCTCTGCCTAACCCACAACGGATCTGGTGTGAAGATGTGTACGTATGTCATGGCTGAATGGAAATCTATCAATGAAAATGTAAAGCGTGACTGTGGAGTACATTAACAATTTTTCTTAGATACGAGCACACATTCACTTACAAAGCAGAAAATATGCGCATATAGTATTAACTATTACCATAATAATGTTTGTAGGACAATAGGCTCCCTCCACTCCATGGTGCGACGTAAATATGACTGCTGGAACGTGGGAGTGTACTACACTCCTCTGCCTACTGCTAAGGGGATTACAGGCGTGATATTATATTATTATCATATTAGTTCAATAGTAGTAAACAGTAGCAAGCAGATTTTTCCGTACGTGCTATCACAAATATGCAATAGTTTTAACAGTTCGACCGATTTCGGCCAAGGCGACTGTTTAGCTTCAGATTTCATTGAAGCGCTTTCATAAAGCTTATGTAACTGACTATCTTTGTAAACATTTTCGCCTGCTGTTAGTTACTACATGTTAGTACACTGTTATCACAGTTAGAGTTAACATCCGCAGATGGACGAGATTTTGATCTGTCGCGCTTGGCGTCTACTCGGAAATCGGAGATTCGCTGCTTGACGAGGGTTCTCTTCTCGATTTCTAAATAAAATATGCGCTTCGCAGTTTTACGCTCCACCATCCAGCACAGGAGTCCGTAGCATCGAAGTTCTTACTTCCTTAAATTAGCGTATAAGTAGGTATTCATATTTCACCTCTTGGATCTTCATGATCATCATCATTATTATCACTATCGATTCACTACCCAACCGTCACTGCTGACCAAATGTCTATAGCTTATTTATAGCCAACAAGATTAACTTGTTTTATAATTTGCGAATAAAAATGCAAATAAGTTCATAACTTATTTTATGTTTATTAAATTTTCTTCTCTCATACCCAATGAATGGCATATACACTGGCACATTACATATGCAAAAGCATAAGATATTCTCTATGTAGGCATTATTATTAATGTCGTTCATTTGTAATGCCCCCGCGCTGCATAACATTTGATCATGATAATGAATTTATTTTTGCATACACGTGGGTATTATGTATTTTAAGTGAACAAAAAATATCCTGTGGACAGTGAGTCACAAGTTTGTTTTCACGTTAAAATTATGCGAGACAACGGATTTGTTGTATGACAGAAGATTGTGTTAGTGGTTTATAAGAAACAAGTTTGAATTTCCGATAATTAACAGAGTTTTGTGTCTCGCATTCAGTAAAACTATTATGTCAGAGCTAATTATACATATTTTAGAATTGGCTGTTAGATAAGTCATCTAAATTAGATAAGCCCTCATTTCTATTATACTGATTAAACAATTAGACAAAGTTAATCTGTAATTAACTTTGTCTAATAAAGTTAATCATAGACAATAAACATTTTAAAATATTTCTTTGGGTTATTAATGATGGATATCTGCACTTGCATAGGTAAGAAATTTTATAAATCATTTCCTAAATGTCATATTTGACAGATATTTCATTCACAATGTCAAGCTGTCAAAACCAGACGTTAGTTTTCTTTCTTGAGTAGGTAGTGTCAAAATCTGATGTTCGTGTCAGTTATTCGAATATTAATTTCGGACAAACTAATTCTAATTCACATTTCTTCTTTACTTTGTTTATCTCATTACGATTCGCATAGAGTAACTCTATGAAAAATGATTTTACTTATAGATTTATTTTTATTTTACCTTACAATTATACGAAACATTTCGCATAATTCGTGTCAAATGATAATCCTTAAGGTGTTGTTCATAGATTTGAAGAGTATTATTTGAAGTAAGAGAAATTATTTGAAGAGTATTTAAATTGTCGCGAAGATCAATGTGACCGTTATCTATTCAATGGGTAGGAACGGAAACATTCTATTCTTTTTTTAAATAAATTTAAATTCATATTCTACGAATTCCAAAGGGTGCCATGCCTTCGTTTCCAATAAAAAATAAACCGTTTAGTAACAAATTAGATCGCACGGCGTTATCAAAGGTTTTTTTATTTTATTTTTATGTCAGTATGAGGGTGGCGTGTTCGAAAAAACGTTCCGCTTGATTCCATGCAGGATATGTAACAGCCAGGTCTATATGTAAACCAAGATTTTCCTTTTGTTTTGTACCCTTAATTTACTCAACTTTAATTTGGAAAATAAATTATTATGAAATATATAAAACAAAAAAGCTTAAAAATCTATGCGTACTAACGTATTAAATTTATATAGATTTAGTGCAACTTCATTCAATATATATTCTCTATGAAATATATTTTCAGATGAGTTTCTACTGATATTTTATTGATTGAAAACGCATTATGGATATTTTATATACTACTAAACTGGCATGGTAGCCATATCACTGCATGTAAACGTTAGAACAAATATTTTTTCTCTGTATAAACTATTTTGGACTACGATGCTAAGCGGCGTGTAGATAACTAAGACAACTTCTATACACTACGGGCTCTATTATCAAGAAAGTTTTAGTACCCGCCGGTTGGGGAAAGCCAATATTAGTACAAGACAGTTCAGAAACTTAAAGGAAGTGGATGTAGCTGATCGCCAACGAGATACTGCGAGGTTAATAATTAAAAGTAAGCAAGCAATCAGATATTGAAACAGTGGACTGCGCCCCGAGACCTACTTTTCGCTCGCACTGTCGGCGAAACAGCTGATGTAACGATTACACCGTTTAAGGGACTTCGTGCACGCCATTTTGGGTCTTATCGCCATTTGCTATAGTCAGGCCGATGTTCACAGATTGTACTGCTAATTCGGGTGGGCAGCGCAGTAGTTCTTTGTTTTAAAACTGGTTTTGTTTGCGTAATGAGTGGTACTTAAATTCGTTTTAGTTTTTTTTCATGCTGCTAAAGAATGCTTACATCTGATTTTAAATGGTTACTGCTATTTATACTAGAGTAACATCGGCAACGTAATATGTAATATGCCTCTTTATTACACTAAGCATAGAAAGGAATATTACAAATTGTTTAAATTTTATATTCAAAGAAAATTTATGAGTATTATTAGATGTTTAGATCTAAATCGCCCTGAGTTTACTCTTCCCTAGGCAGGCATAAATGACGTAGCTAATATAAGGAAAATATAAATACAAAATCTGTTGCTGAACATTCGTAAAGAGTTGATGCTCCAACTGTAAAACTTGGACAGAGAGTTCCATTTTATATTTATGATTTATTCAGCTTTTACATTCATACTTTGATTTCCGCATTGATTTATTTGTTATCTGTCAAATTACAAATAACCAGCATAAACAATAATATGGCTTAGTTTGCATTCGTTACGTAATTAATTATATTATCACGGTAAGCAATAAGCTTTATCATTTACTACGAGAGTAACGGGGCAAAAAAATATGTTTACGGAAAATTGCAAAACAGTATAGCCAACCACTCCTACATACCTATTTTCTTCAATGTATTAACGTAAACGTAACATCACGCTTGTAATCCCCAAAGAGGTAGGCAGAGGAATGTAGTAACTACATTACCACGTTTCACACGTTACGTTTTAGTGCCAATATGGAATAGGTGGTGACCCTATTTCTATTCACCGGGCACATTTCCAGACTCCGAGGAACTACTACAAAATCTAAATTACAAAAATCTGAGTGCCCGACTACTATACAGTCAATATCTATACTAATAATAATAGTATTTTGATACAAAGCTACTCGTATGTGAAATATAATTTATTTAACATAGTTTCTCCAGCACCTGCGATTAAATTTCAGTCGTCACTTTTACTTATATTTTCTCACGCACTCATCTGGTCAACACAAAAAGGCTGGATCCAACTGAATATTCCGAGAAATTACAAAAGAGTAGATTTAGCCGTCGAGACTCAAACGTCGCACCGCGAGTAAGTGAACGATTAGCGATTAAGAGTTTATTAAATAAAAATTAACATGATGTGAATTTTGCTATAGTAAGTGGGCAAGTTCCGGAGTGGGACCCGTGGCTCGGCAAACGTAGTGTAGAGAACGACCTGCGAATGGCTGCAGGCAGAAGCTGGAGGCGGCAAGCCGAGGACAAAGAGCGATGGCGCTCATTGGGAAAGACCTATGTCCTTCCATCTACAAATTAAGAGGACTGCAGTTTCTGACCTACTTAATAAACGCATATTTACTCTTAGAAACATTTTCCTTCATCGTTTTGCTTCAAACCAACTTTACTCAAGAATACCAGTAACAATGCACCACCTACTGCCTTTTCACAAGCACACGCGCTCAACTGATAAGGTAAAAAAGTTTACCAAGTTTGATTATATCGTATCACCCACCGTGCAAGTTGCTAAGAATCAGTGGAGCGGTTGTATTTAGGTAGCTTTAAATAGTATGTATGGTTCATATTCTCTAGTTCATCGTTCGTACTATAAAAAGTGCTCGAAAACCTCACCATATCATAACTGTGGATCTTGCACATTAGTTTTGGACTCCACTGCCTTTCAAATGTTTAAAAATACAGTGTAATCATAAAACAACAGAATCGCATAACTCAACCGCATTCTGTTATCGCCGCATCTAGTGTGAGAATGTTTGTTTATTAATATCAGATTCGTGATAGTCGGGAGAGAATGTGTTTCTTTCTTGAAAGGGACAGCAGTGAGCTGAATATTAATTTAAAAATAAATGAGCAGCACTGATTTGATTTTCATTGGTTTTCAAGCGATTATTTTAAAATAATTTAGTTTTTTAACAAGTATTCGGTTAATTAATTTATTATCTGTGACTGCCTTGTTAGTTTTGTTAATTGCAAGCGCGACTGCCGATTGAGAAGTCCTAACTTAGACTTTCTACTAGTGGATCGGAGTCTGGATATGTGCCTGGTGTATGGGAATAGGCTCACCACCTATTATACATAGTGGAACGTAAACGTAACTGATAAAAC